>JAECUM010001494.1:0-38127 GCA_016617855.1 Megalonaias nervosa
GACGATATACGGACAATGGGAATTAATATTACAGACACCCCGTGGGACGACATACGGACACGATTTATACGGACAACATATCACCCTGGGACGATATACGGACAATGGGAATTTGAACAGGTAGGATGACGTCACGGAACTGGACACTTGCAATAATGTAGCAAGTACCGTGACATCATGCCACCTGTTTCATTTCTATACAAAGTATTATGCATTCGCGTTTGTGTCAGTGGATAGAATGGAATGTTTTATGCATTCGCGTTCGTGTCACCTGTTTCATTTCTATACAAAGCTTTATGCATTCGCGTTTGTGTCAGTGGATAGTATAGTATGTTTTATGCATTCGCGTTTGTGTCTGTGGATAGTATAGTATGTTTCATGCATTCGGGTTCATTTCCATAGACTGATGAACATCAATCTATCCCACCCAAATTATACAACTGACTAAAAAAAATTTAGGTAAGATAATAATGTTTTTGGGAGTTAAACATAAATTATACAATCGAATAAAACAAATTTAAGGCAAGAAAGAATAAATATCTTTTAGAGGCATATGAAGTTGCCCTGAAAAGGGCCTTTGGGTTCTTCTTCTATTGTCTCCACTTCTTCCACCACGTTCTCACTTTCTCTATAATTCCTTTCTTCTTTTCCTTTTCTGGCATCCAGTAAGGATGTCCCATAGCTTTAAACTTTTCCTGTACCTTCATCCAGTTATTGTTCAGTCTCTCAAACTCTTCTTTCCTCTTTATGTTTTCTTTGTCCTTTCTTTCTTTTGTCCAGGTGTCTTGAATCTTCTTCACTTCTTCTTCGACTACCTTTCTCACCATATCTTTGGCTTTTTTTTTAACTGGTCTAACCCCGACTGGACAAAGGACCACTCGGTAAAATTGACTATGTCTTGCAAAGAGCATCTTTCCTTCTTCTTCTTTTTCTCATCCTTCCATCTATTTGTAGCCACAACTTGCGGAAACTCCTTTGGAAAAGCCCACTATCTATTTATAGCATCAACTTGTGTGACGTTAATGTTTAAAAACCCTAGTATCTATTTATAGCTACAACCTGTGAAAATTCCAATCGGAAAAACCCAAGTCTATATTTATAGACTCAAAATTTCTAGCTTCAGTGACGTCACTGAACTGGCTGACCTGAATACGTGATATTGTCGGTAGGTAGGTAGGTGAAAAGAATTTGATGGGGATAAAGACCAATACACACACAAAAGAAATTTGATAAAGAAAAAAAACCCAGTATCTACTATCCACACAAACGAACGCATAAAACACTCCACTAATACTATCCAAACAAAGGAACGAGAATGCATAAAACACACCATACCTACTATCCACACAAACAAAGCGAATGCATAAAACACACACACACATATATACTATTCACACAAACGAATGAGAATGCATTAAACATACCTTACCTACTATCCACACAAATAAACGCGGATGCGCAAAACACACCATGCCTACTATCCACACAAACAAACGAGAATGCATAAAACACACCACTTATATTATCAACACAAACGAACAAGAACGCATAAAACACACCATACCTACTATCCACACAAACGAACGCGAGTGCATTAAACACACACACACATATACTATCCACACAAGCGAACGAGAATGCATGAAACACACAAATATATACTATATACACAAACGAATGAGAACGCATAAAACACACCATACCTACTATCCACACAAACTAACGAGAATGCATACAACACACACATATATACTATCCAGACAAACGAATGAGAATGCATAAAACACACCATATATACTATCCCCACAAACGACGAGAATGCATAAAACACACACATATATACTATCCACACAAACGAATGAGAATGCATAAAACACACACACACATATACTATCCACACAAACGAATGAGAATACATAAAATACACCATACCTGCTATCCACATAAACGAAAGCGAATGCAAAACAAACACACACACATACACACATACACACCACTTATACTATCCACACAAACGAGAAGAGAAGAAAAAACACAACACACCTACTTTGACCTCCAATTTTTGTCTTCTTCTCATTCTTTTCCTAAAAGTAAAAAACACACCATATCTACTATCCACACAAACGTACGCGAACGCATAAAACACACCATACCTACTATCTAAACAAACGTAGGGGAACGCATAAAAATTCACCATGCCTACTATCCAAACAAACGTATGGCAACGCATAAAAATACGCCATACTTGCTATCCACACAAACGTACTGGAACGCATAAAAACACAACATACTTACTATCCACACAAACGAACGCGAACACATAAAAACACACCATACTTAATATCCACACAAACATACAGGAACGCATAAAACACACCATACCTACTATCCACACAAACGTACGGGAACGCATACAAACACAGACTACTTACTATCCACACAAACGTACAGGAACGCATAAAAACAAACCATACTTACTATCCACACAAACATACAGGAACACATAAAATACACCACATATACTATTCACACAAATGAACGCGAACGCATATAACACACATTCTACTATCCACACAAACGAAGGAAGAAAAGAAAAGCACACCCATATCTACTATCCACACAAACATACGCGAACGCATATAACACACACTATACTATCCACACAAACGGGAAGAGAATTAAAAAGATACACCACTTATACTATCCACACAAACAAATGCGAACGCATAAAACACACCATACATACTATCCACACAAACGTACGCGAACGCATATAACACACACTATATTATCGACATGGAAGTGAAGAGAAGAAAAACACCCATATCTACTATCCACACAAACGTACCCGAACGCACACAAACACACTTTCTACTATCTACACAGAAGGGAAGAGAAGAAAAACACACCCATATCTACTATCCACACAAACGTATGCAAACGCACACAAACACACTCTACTATCCACACAAACGTACGCGAACGGATATAAACACACGCTCTAGTATCCACACAAACGTACGCGAACGCACACAAACACGCATTCTACTATCCACACAGAAGGGAAGAGAAGAAAGAACACACCATATCTACTATCCACACAGAAGGGAAGGGAAAATAATACCCTCATATCTAATATCAACACAGAAGGGGAAGAAAATAACCCCAATGCCTACTATCAACACAGAAGGGAAGGAAAAAACACATTATATACTATCCACATAGTGTAGAGACAAGGTCTTTACTTATTAAAATGAATGACACACACATACACACAAACGTACGAGGGCAGACAAACACACAAACACAAACACACTTTTTTGTTAAGGATAAGCTTTTTGTTAAGGGAAAGAAACAAACAAACAATCGTTCTATGGCGTCAGTGTATGCGTGTGTGAAAATTTATCTAAAGTGTTTAGAAAAAAATCAAGACATAACAATGATGGATGAACAGACTGTCAAATTTTATCTCACTTGCATGCCTGAAGTGCGTACGTGAAGGAAAATATCCCTTCCATTTCAGATCCAACTAAAATATGGTCCAGAGGGATAGAGAGAGGTGAAAGAGCATATATACATTACAAAAACAATACACAGCATTCTTATTAGAAAAATCAAGACCAAGAGACACTTTACGCTTTCTTTCTGATAAATTCTATTTTTGGAATTTACAATGAAATTTCACATCACATCATTTCCTGTTTGAGGCTATAGGCCAACACATTGGCCTACACTTATGTGCTTGTGTGTTAGCTTTCGTTTACACACATATCGTTTGTACAAAATTTAATAAACAAAGAAATAGCAACCATTGACGTAAACCATTTACTTTCACCGTGTAGGTGTATGTCATCGTTCTCAAATTTTCTGCAAGTCACTTTTGGAGCTACTATATTGTAAAAAATAATCTTCATGAGGTACCAAACGAATTTCTTTCTTCGTTGGTCTTGTTGGTTCTGTCATTCTATCAAATTACCACCATTTTTTCTCTCTCAGTCTCTTAGTATCGCTCTGTAATGCAAATGGTATTGGATATGAGACAATCATATCTTCAAGATCGCAAGTACAAACTTCTACTAACAAATTTTGAAAAGTATTGTGTGACGCAGATTGTCATTGTCGCTTGGTGTCTGCTTTCTCCTTGGAAATTTGTCATCGTGTCATCTTGATTACAAACTTTGACTAAGTTATAAACACTACTTGAACTCTTTACACCTCACGGTGTAGGTGTAAGCCATCGTTCTCAATTTTCTTGAAGTGCGTTTATTCGTCTCTCAAATGTCACAATAATTTCAGGGGACGAACGAATATTTTTTGGGCTGAATCAGCACTCTATTGCTTTTGTGACAGAAGTGGAGAACATTGATTAAGGCTCGCTCATGTCGTCTTCAAATGGATTAGAACTAACACTTCAGCTCCTCTGTGTGTGTGCGTGTGTGTGTGAGAGAGAGACAGAGAGACAGAGAGAGACACAGAGAGAGACAGAGAACGACAGAGAGAGACAGAGACAGAGAGAGAGAGAGAGAGACAGAGACAGAGAGAGAGAGAGACATAGAGAAAAATAGAAAGAGATAGAGAAGAGACAGTATGATGTTGACTGTTACTTTCTTCTAGTGTCTCACCGGAACCGTTTCATCCTGATTGCAATAATTTCATTTGGCTAGGTTTCTCACGCAGCAGGTCACTATATAAGATTAGTGTCTTAGAGTTTTAGCGTATTCATTCAGTTCTCAGTCAAGAAGATGGACGAGTCAACACAGATCGACCTGTTAGTCAAAGATTTGCTACGAGTCATACGAAAGCATAATTCACAGGCGAAAGTGTTAACAAAACGTACCATTCTGGTCTATGCTTTGATGAGAGTCATAGAAAAGTGTATAAGTCCTGATGAAGTTTGCTATATCTGTACAGTACATGGGCATTTGTCTCCAACATGTCCGCTTCGTCCAATAAAGACAGACAAAAGTGAAGATACCTGTTATCGTTGCCAGGAGAAAGGACACTAAGCGTCAGAGTACCCTAAGAAAAAAGAAAAGAAACAAGAGGAGAAAGTGGAGAGGGGAACAGAAGAAGAAAGTGATGATGAGGAAGAACTTGTGCCCGTGAAGAGATGGAAATGGAAAAATGGACAATTTGAGCCAATGTGTTGGCCTATAGTCTCAAACGGGAAATGATGCGATGTGAAATTTCATTGTAAATTCTAAAAATAGAATTTACCAGAAAGAAAGCGTAAAGTGTCTCTTGGTCATGATTTTTCTAACAAGAATGGAGCATATTGTTTTTGTATTGTCACTGCACGAATATATGAATGGAGCATATTGTTTTTGTATTGTCACTGCACGAATATATGCTCTTTCACCTCTCTCTATCCCTCTGGATCATATTTTAATTGCAACTGAAATGGAAGGGATATTTTCCTTCACGTACGCACTTCAGGCATGCAAGTGAGATAAAATTTGACAGTCTGTTCATCCATCATTGTTATGTCTTGATTTTTTCTAAACACTTTAGATAAATTTTCACTCACGCATACACTGACGCCATAGAACGATTGTGTGTTTGTTTCTTTCCCTTAACAAAAAGCTTATCCTTAACCAAAAATGTGTGTGTTTGTGTTTGTGTATTTGTCTGCCCTCGAACGTTTTGTGTGTTTGTGTGTATGTGTGTTTGTGTACCCTCGTACGTTTGTGTGTATGTGTGTGTCATTCATCTTAATAAGTAAAGACCTTGTCTCTACACTATGTGGATAGTATATAATGTGTTTTTTCCTTCCCTTCTGTGTTGATAGTAGGTATTGGGGTTATTTTCTTCCCCTTCTGTTGTGATAGTAGATATGGGGGTTTTATTTTCCCTTCCCTTCTGTGTGGATAGTAGATATGGTGTGTTCTTTCTTCTCTTCCCTTCTGTGTGGATAGTAGAATGTGTGTTTGTGTGCGTTCGCGTACGTTTGTGTGGATAGTAGAGTGTGTTTATATCCGTTCGCTTACGTTTGTGTGGACAGTAGAGTGCTTGTTTGTGTGCGTTCGCGTGCGTTTGTGAGGATAGTAGATATGGGTTTGTTTTTCTTCTCTTCCCGACTGTGTGGATAGTAGAAAGTGTGTTTGTGTGCGTTCGCGTACGTTTGTGTTGATAGTAGATATGGGTGTTTTTCTTCTCTTCACTTCCTTGTGGATAGTATAGTGTGTGTTATATGCATTCGCGTGCGTTTGTGTGGATAGTATGTATGGTGTGTTTTATGCGTTCGCATTTGTTTGTGTGGATAGTATAAGTGGTGTATTTTTTTTAATTCTTTTCCCGTTTGTGTGGATAGTATAGTGTGTGTTATATACGTTCGCGTATGTTTGTGTGGATAGTAGATATGGGTGTGTTTTTCTTCTCTTCCTTCGTTTGTGTGGATAGTAGAATGTGTGTTATATGCGTTCGCATTCGTTTGTGTGAATAGTATATGTGGTACGTTTTATGCGTTCCCGTACGTTTGTGTGAATAGTAATTATGGTGTGTTTTATGCGTTCGCGTTCATTTGTGTGGATAGTAAGTATGGTGTGTTTTTTTGCGTTCCCGTACGTTTGAGTGAAAAGTAGGTATGGGACAGAATGCTCAGGTTGCAGGAGGTGGCAGACACGCTAGCTATGGTGGAGGAGATGCTACTCCGAATGCAGTTTGGGGCTTATAGCCCGCACAGATTCGTTATGGAAATAAACGATTTGAAGAGATGTAAAAAGATATTAAATGAGATGATTAGAATTGGAAAAGACGAAAAGGAAGATATAGAAGACAAAAGGAGGATGAGGGAGTGGAACGAAAAGATAGAAAAGGAAGAAGAAAATAAAAAAGGAAGAAGGAGGAGAAAGCGAAGGAGAAGGAAAAAAGAGGAGGAAAAAAGAATGAGAAGAAGACAAAAGGTGGAGGTTAAAGTTGGTATGGTGTGTTTTTTTCTTTCTCTTCCCGTTTGTGTAAATAGTATAAGTGTGTGTGTGTGTGTGTGTGTGTGTGTGTGTGTGTGTGTGTGTGTGTGTGTGTGTGTGTGTGTGTGTGTGTGTGTGTGTGTGTGTGTGTGTATGCATTCGAGTGCGTTTGTATGGATAGTAGGCATGGTGTGTTTTATGCATTCGCTTTCGTTTCTGTGGATAGTAGGTATGGTATGTATAATGCATTCTCATTCGTTTGTGTGGATAGTATATGTGTGTGTTTTATTCGTTTGTGTGGATAGGACATTTGTGTGTGTTTTATGATTTCCCGTCCGTTTGTATGGATAGCATATATGGTATGTTTATGCGTTCTCATTCTTTTGTGTGGATAGTATATATGTGTGTGTTTTATGCATTCTCGTTCGTTTGTGTGGATAGTAGGCATGGTGTCTTTTGCGCATCCGCGTTTATTTGTGTGGATAGTAGGTAAGGTATGTTTAATGCATTCTCATTCGTTTGTGTGAATAGTATATATGTGTGTGTGTGTTTTATGCATTCGCTTTGTTTGTGTGGATAGTAGGTATGGTGTGTTTTATGCATTCTCGTTCCTTTGTTTGGATAGTATTAGTGGAGTGTTTTATGCGTTCGTTTGTGTGGATAGTAGATACTGGGTTTTTTTTCTTTATCAAATTTCTTTTGTGTGTGTATTGGTCTTTGTCCCTATAAAACTCCCTTGATCCCTATCAAATTCTTTTCACCTACCTACCTACCGACAATATCACGTATTCAGGTCAGCCAGTTCAGTGACGTCACTGAAGCTAGAAATTTTGAGTCTATAAATATAGACTTGGGTTTTTCCGATTGGAATTTTCACAGGTTGTAGCTATAAATAGATACTAGGGTTTTTAAACATTAACGTCACACAAGTTGATGCTATAAATAGATAGTGGGCTTTTCCAAAGGAGTTTCCGCAAGTTGTGGCTACAAATAGATGGAAGGATGAGAAAAAGAAGAAGAAGGAAAGATGCTCTTTGCAAGACATAGTCAATTTTACCGAGTGGTCCTTTGTCCAGTCGGGGTTAGACCAGTTAAAAAAAAAGCCAAAGATATGGTGAGAAAGGTAGTCGAAGAAGAAGTGAAGAAGATTCAAGACACCTGGACAAAAGAAAGAAAGGACAAAGAAAACATAAAGAGGAAAGAAGAGTTTGAGAGACTGAACAATAACTGGATGAAGGTACAGGAAAAGTTTAAAGCTATGGGACATCCTTACTGGATGCCAGAAAAGGAAAAGAAGAAAGGAATTATAGAGAAAGTGAGAACGTGGTGGAAGAAGTGGAGACAATAGAAGAAGAACCCAAAGGCCCTTTTCAGGGCAACTTCATATGCCTCTAAAAGATATTTATTCTTTCTTGCCTTAAATTTGTTTTATTCGATTGTATAATTTATGTTTAACTCCCAAAAACATTATTATCTTACCTAAATTTTTTTTAGTCAGTTGTATAATTTGGGTGGGATAGATTGATGTTCATCAGTCTATGGAAATGAACCCGAATGCATGAAACATACTATACTATCCACAGACACAAACGCGAATGCATAAAACATACTATACTATCCACTGACACAAACGCGAATGCATAAAGCTTTGTATAGAAATGAAACAGGTGACACGAACGCGAATGCATAAAACATTCCATTCTATCCACTGACACAAACGCGAATGCATAATACTTTGTATAGAAATGAAACAGGTGGCATGATGTCACGGTACTTGCTACATTATTGCAAGTGTCCAGTTCCGTGACGTCATCCTACCTGTTCAAATTCCCATTGTCCGTATATCGTCCCAGGGTGATATGTTGTCCGTATAAATCGTGTCCGTATGTCGTCCCACGGGGTGTCTGTAATATTAATTCCCATTGTCCGTATATCGTCCCCATTAACTACTCCAGTTGACATTGACCGCTTCGGTGACCTAGCTGTTAGAGCGTCCGCCTTGTATGCGGGAGGTCGTGGGTTCTATCCCCGGCCGAGTGATACCAAAGACTTACAAAAATGGTACTAACAGCTGCCTCGCTTGGCGCTCAGCATTAAGAGGTTAGTGTTAGGACTGGTCGACCTGGTGTCAGGATAATGTGACTGGGCGGGACATCATGCTACGTGTCTGCGGCATGATGCCCCAGTGCTAAACGTCACTATAAACTATCACACTGCAGACATCGTAGTGATATGACTGAAAAATTGTTAAAGCTACGTTAAAAATCCAAATCACACACACACACACACACACACACACACACACACACACACACACACCAGTTGACATAAGGCTAACGTATAGAATATATATACCAACATTTGTCCCAAAAGTTGAATTGACCTTTATTAGTCCCCTAACATGGTTAAACGTTTAATCCATTTTTCAGAAGACTTTAAATTTCCTTTCAGAAATGAAAGTTTGATGAACTTGAAAACTGTAAAAGCTTTTATTGTTACTCAGAACCCTATTGTAATATGCAAAATACCTTTTAGAAATAATACATAAATGTCCCTAATTTCTCTTGTTACCCCATCAATCGTGAAAGGTACACAATATCAACAAACATTTAATAGATTAAAAATGTAAACAGTGAATCTTAATATTTGCTAATCATACATAATTGCACCAGCTTTGAATGATTATAATTACCATATTTTCCTTCACTATATATCTGACCTCTTCATTAGTGATTGTACAATTGTAATCTTCATATTTGTTGCTTATGAACTGAAATAAAAAGTACACTTATATTTTTAACTTTTTCGTTTACAGACATTAGAGAGTGGCGGTCATCTTACGATGGGCAATCGAGTTCACCTGTACATTCTGGTGTTTACTTTGAAAATAAATTATATATATTAATAATGATGCATTTTATTTCTTCTACTATGGTCTTGACCAGGCACAAGAATAGACACAAACTGCATGTTTGGGCTGGTTATTGAAGTTTAGCATTGCCTGAAACTTTCTCAGTTTCAATAATCACAATTAGATCATCATCACGCTCATTCGGGTCATTGTCACACAACATTTGGGTCATCATTACATACATTTGGGCCATTCTCATAAAATATTTGGGTCATCATCACATATGGGTCATTCTCACACCACATTTGGGTCATCATCACATACATTTGAGTCATCGTCACACCACATTTGGGTCATCATCACAAATGGGTCATTCTCGCGCCACATTTAGGTCATCATCACTTGTACATTTGGATCATTTTCATACCACATTTGGTCATCATCACATATACATTTGGGTCACCATCACATATACATTTTGGTCGGCATTGTTGTTTCAGGTCTGACATTTTAAAAAACGTTTATGTATCTAATGTCTTGTGAGCTCTATCAAGCGTAATATGTAATGAAAGAATACATTTTTTGGAATGCGTACAAGTTACAATATAATCAATATGAATAGACTGGATGTGATGCAGTAGAAAAGCCGATCATTTATGCATTATTTTCTCTTTCCACCGAATACGATGATAAAAGTTGTTGTGTTAATTTGGCAAATTTCTTAAAATTGCCAGATTAAAACACCTACATTATTTGTTACATGTGTGAAAACATGCACCAAATGAAAATATGCCAAACCACATACATACAAAAATAGAGATGCCTTTGTGCCTTTTTATTTCTTAAAAAAATTTTGCTTCTCTAAATTTACACTTTCTTTAAAACATTTCTTCTGTGATCACATTTCATTAGGTCCATATCAGTCATCAACTGATTATAGACATCAAAATACATGTACTCTGTAAAATTATTCCAGGCTGTGTCTGTATATGTACTGCTGATTCAGATACATCTAAGACACTTGGTAGTACTGTGGAACAGCTATAGTATACATCATCGAAAAAAGGGAGATGTAGTTAATGGCATTCCAGATATTCATTTTAGCAATCAAAAGATAACAGGTAAGAATTATTGAAAAAAATGTCAGCAGCTGGGTTTAACTCTTTTCTGAACGATCTGTTGTCATTTTTCAAATACCTAACCAGCAGTTTGTGAAGGAAGGACACGTTGATATCCATGTCTCGGTTTAAAATATGGGCTTCTAACAATAACAGAACCTGTCTATTATTGTTGACTGCCATTGGATAGCAAGTGTTAAATACTGCATAAACAAAAGGGGCAACATCTTTTGAATTATTTTCATTTTGCATGATTATCTTGTACTGTTTAATGTAGCCTGCACACTTGGTCAGCAAGTTCCCAAACAGTCTGATAAATAATGTGGTCCAGGTCATTTTATGTTCTGTTGGTTTCGCAAACTACATTTTTTCTTCGGACAAGGATAACTGTTTGTGTTCTATGTGAAATAAGAGACTCTATAACTTGTTTGAATGGACTTGTAGAATTTGTCCATATGCTCCTCCTGGCGTCAATATTATTTCATGTACTAATATCACAGTTTTTATTTTTCTCTAAAAAGTTGAATTAAAAATGAAGGGCATCTTCTTTTACATCTACTGTGACACAATATATGGTAATTTACAGCAACGTTGTACATTTATTAATTTTAAATGCATTTCAACCAGTTGTAAGCTGTTATTACAAAGACTTTAAGGAACACGGTCTCTTAAGAGAGATTTATTTATACAAATCAGTTACAAGAAGCATAAGAAAAAATGCTGCTCGACGTCAGGGATGGAATAGATGCATGGTGAATGTGGCCGTCAATGCTAGTTTACATGAATACAAAATGTTTAATCTTAATGCAATTTTTTTTTTCAGGAGCAGAGAATTGTTAACAACCAGTGACAGAGGATGAAATTCGGGACTTAAAGGAACTGTGTCAAAATAATAATATAGAACTTAATCCAGATTTTGTTAGGATTATACAAGAAGAAACAGAGACTTATCAGATACCAAATGCAGCAGAAGACATTGATCCTGCTAGAAATTTCTTTATTGTTCTGTCAGAAGTGAATACAAAATTGTGTCATCGGATGCAACATAACAAATTAAATTGAATTATAATTATTATCCAGACAATTATCTTGACTACCATGACACATGAAATGTTTGCTTATTACAACATTTATGTGCTTTAGAAAGAATCTAATTATTCTGTTATGTATATGTAATTAAATTGTTTGTTTGTTTGTTTTATTTTTTTTTATTTTTATTTTATTCCATTACATGTTATTGTAATAATAATTTTGTCTACTAGATTTGATTTTTATTCTTCAGAAATTCAATTCAGTTCTCTTTGACCGGATAAACAGCCAGTAGTTTGAAACATTGTATCTTTTGCTGACCTAGATTTAGAACCAGTGTCAAGTTTGATGTAACCAACTTTTTAATTCATTTCTAGAGTAACAGTCTTTGACTTTAGCTTAGACTATACTAGAGTACGTGATAAATGTCATGTAACATATTTACGTTGTTCTGTAGAGAGGTGATCACGTGACCCCATCCGGGAATCTCTCTTACGTCTTAGTTTACTGTACAGTCGTAATTTTGGGAAGAAATAGCCAGTTGTGCTTTATACCTTTGAAGCTCAAAGGTGTTTTGTTGTGACCAGTTTGAGTTGAATCTTTTTATTTTTCGGAATTAGTAATTCATTTCTCTGGAAAACATACATCTAAGTGCTCCTCATCAGAATTCTTGGACAAAGACATTTATTGAAATTATTCGGAATTCAAAAACTGGAATATTGTTTCTTTGTGATTCAACAAGGAACCGTTGACACGGAAATACCTTGAAGATTACTACATACATCATCGCCTTCCATCTTGAATTTCATCGGGATTTGAACTGCGATTCATTTTGGACTTTTATTAATAGGACTTATTTCTTAATTCTTGGATTAATTTTGGATTAGATTCATAAACCGTAAGTCCTTTTTCTCATTTGTATCTTATTTTTCTAGGGAAATAAAATATTAGCTAAATTTTACAAAGCTTGTTGGCTTCACTCTTTTCTTGTTACTTTTGAACGAGCCTAGACACGTAACAATCCAATCACATCACTATCATATAACAAGAGTAACAGAAATCAGAAGCAAACACATAATATCTCGTAAAATTTTAATTACTATGGTGTTAGGAATAACGACATTATCTTAAGGTAACAATAAATACAATTAGGAGAGAGGAGCTGAGAGAGTGAGATGCAAGAAATTTTTTTTATCCTTGCACACAGTTCTCCTGAAGTGATTGCCATATAATCATATGTAATATGTCATACAGAAAAACCAAGATAATCAAGCATGATTAAAGACTTGCAATGTCCCATCAAAAGGCATTCAGTATTCCAAGCCAATGTAATTAACTGTTGTTTAATAATAACGGCTGACTTAACAGGGGATATTAGTTCATCAACTATTGACACAAGTGCAAGTAGAATGTACGTCAGCCAAGTTTTCTTTGATCAAAACCCATTAACACATGTTGACACAAGACTCTTCAATGACACTTGTTGTTGTCATTCCATCATGCTCTTAAATATGCCAAACGTTAATATTGAGTTCATTACCGATACATATTCAATTAAACAAGTATACAGGGTTCCCGCGCTATTAGGAAATCAGGAAGAAGTCGGAAGAACTGATACTTTCTTTTCTGACTATTAAAATTCCTTGAATTTTGCAAATATTGATGAAAGTCGGGAACAAGCCGGAGTTTTCTTCCACCGCTTGATGACAGAAGCAGTTATGTAACTGAGTCGTAACTGATCGAGAATTAAATTTATTGAGTTCTGGCCAGAATATTCCGAGATTGCAGTATCATCATTTGGGTGCTTACCATAAACATGGTTGTTTAGTCCAAACACTCACTGGATTAGATTAGAAGACTGGTTGTTTCAAAGTCAGCTTGATATTGATATCTTTTCTGACAAGAAAGGTTTGAAAACCAGTCTAGCATCACAAGACGCCATATGGTGTCGGCAGAGCTTAGCCACTTACCTGATGGCCTAGCAAACTTAACGCTGTTACCCCGAGTCTTACCTGCATAAAACTGATATAAAAATTACTCGCATTATCTGAGAAAATAACTATTAAAATCATTATGTCTTGAATCTGTTGAAAGATGAGATGAAACTATGTCGTTGATGAAATTTGACCTGGTACTCACCATTTGAATTGCTAGTCACATGAGTATATAAATCTCTCAACCCACATATTCATGATATCATAGGTCCAGTTGTCACATGACAGTAATAACCCATTTCAAATGTTGTAGAAACAAATAAAAATATGAAAGTTTTATACTGTTTGTAATAATAAAAACTGCAGTGAAAGAACACATAATTCTCTATATATTTATTCCAAGAATACCTACCCAGGCTTTGTTGTATCATGTGACTGCCACATTGATGTGTGCTCTCTGCTTCATGAATCTGACTGTCCAGTTTGCATTGACAGCGATTCTTGACATAAACATATTCTTTCTGGATTTTACAGAAGGTCTCTGACTTTCATTTAATATACTTAAATTTTTTTGGCAAAACATTAGAAAGGAGTTTGCTGTTGATATCACGTGACTATTGGATTTCTGATGTAGTGTGAGATTTGTGTAATCATGTGACAAGTAGTGCAAATAGCGAGTACCGGGTCAGGTTACATACATGCTGTAGTTTTGTCTAGTCTGTCAGTGGATTAAGACATAATGATTATAATACTCTCCATTTCCGAGACAATGAATCACCTTCCTATCGATTTCATACAGGTAAGCCTTAATTAAAAATCTTTTAAGATTGCTAGGACCACTGATGGGGTTCAAGTTAAATTTATAGTCCAAAAAGTCGAATCTCGAGCTTAACTTTGGTGTTAAACTATTACACTGAACATGCACTATAATTATTGGTTTCAAATCGTAAATCGGTCGCAGGAGAAATGTGAGATTATCGTCCTTTGTATTGTGAGTATCAATACAGGTTTGGGTACTGGTATTCTTTCTGTAATTGCAATTTCATTTGTAACTCTTATTTTTGTATCTATCTCTCTCATTTTCCTGCATTTGCATCTCTCTTCCTTTTCCTGCATTTGACTCTCTTCATTTTAGTTGCATTTGCATTTTCATATCTTTTTGCATTTGTAGTTTCATCTCCATTTCTTTCTCTTCTTTGTGAATTTGCACTTGTTTCTCTCTTTCCTCTTTTTCAAGCTCAAGTTTTCTTAACTTTATTTCGTTCTTGAATTTTAATTTCAATTCCATAACGTGCAGGTTAGAGCCAGAGTCAAAGCACTTGTGTCCAAAATTTTCTTCTCTACCAAATATTGAACCAACATATTTTTTATTTCTTGTTTTAACAAAGATGGAGTTGCACCTGAGAGATCATATTGTCTGGCAAGTTGGAGCAATTCATCCTTTTTCAAAGGACTCTAACTGTTCCTGGCTAGAATTTAACATGATATTCTCCTCTTTAGTTTACATTGTAAAAGCGTGTTAGTTTCACTATGTAAAGTCCTAAAGATTAGGGACTAAAATAATTTAACTGTTAAAACAATTTCAATTTCTCTGACATTCGTATCCCCGATGAGCCCCCTGGTTTCTGTTACTAATCTATGGTCACAAACTTAAGTAACAGGAAAGAAGCAAAACCAACAAGTTTAGTAAAACTCAACAAACAGTTTAATTATCAATGTTACAAATGAAAACTGTGAGAGGAACTTAAAGTATTATGAAGTGATTCCAAGCATGTCCTTATAAGGGTCTATGAAAGTCCCAAATGAAAGAAATGTTCCTTATAAATTTCAATACCGGAAATGTACTGGTCCTCCAAGAACTGAGTCGTTGTCAAGATGGTGTTGTCCAGTATTCCTTCGATAGGAGTTCCAGAACAATATTATATTCCAAATAATGAGCGCTTTCTATTTACAATGAACAGTCCAAACAAAGGTTTTTCCTCTCTAAACATATCTAAGTACAACATAAAATACGTCTGCAGACTTACAACAGGAACACAGTAAGTGTGAATGACTCCAAAATTCGGAATGAAACTGAGTGCTTACCTTTTTCCTTATATATACCGTTTGTTGCAAGAGTATTTCGCAATAGACCCCTCGTGAGAGCATACACTGTTGATTTTACATCGAATTAAGCACAGTGACTATTATTCACGTAACCTTGCGCAACCAATGGGAAGCTACAGATTTCTCGAAACATCGATGTTCCATCATTCACATATATTTATAAATCATGTTTAATGCTATACTAGTTATGTGGGCCAGACTGAACTAAAGGAGCTTTTTGCTAAGTGTTGCGTTCAAATATACCAAAGACCAGAAATAAAGAAAGCAAATGAACTGGAGATTACCAAACTTAAGTTGGAAGATGGATTATAACTTTAACTGCAATGATTTTGAAATTTATGAAGAACTAAATTTAAGAGCTGAAAAGTTAAACTTTTACATCAGTTACTACATTTGCGGCAACAGTATTAACTACGAAAATAAATATGGTATCAGGGCAGATCAAATACTGTTTCACAAACTCGTCCTTGACAAGTGGTTTTCTAAACTTCACTTGTCTCAACTTACTTTGTACACGTCCCAATATTGTAATATCATCCAAAGATGTGATGAAATGTATGCGCTTTATTCCATAGATATAAGAAAGGAAATAATGCACAACATTATTTCTTAAAATAATTTACATTTTTCAAAAATATTGGTTGATAGTACATATTTCGCTGCTTCATGTGTATATGTTTTGCTGCAGGAGGTGGATCTGGTGATTGCTTGTATGCCCTCACTTTTGCTGTTAATTCCAGATGATTGAGAAAAATTTGCAGGTCTTCCTTCCATATTTCGTCAGATCTGCCCTCTCATGGAAAAAGTGCATTTACTAAATACAAATACACTGGTTTAATTTCTAACCTCTGCCAATTTGGGATATTGTTTACACTAACTGCAAAACATCTTACATTCTAAGTAAATAAATTCAAGCGAACATTGTAATCGTCCACTTTCATATGAAATTTCCTTCTCCTGATCTTCTTTATTTCTGTCCTCGTGAAAATATATCAGCAAATTTAATTTATTCATGGAGTAAATATACGTTTGCCTGACAACTAATTCTAATGTGATCACAACATTTGGTCGTTTAAATATAGAGGCAGCTCATTGATTAGCGTAATCGTTTCACATGAAAAGTAAATATCACGCGTGGAAGTTAATCTTGTATATTGAACTGAAAATAAAGAATCATTACTGTCATTTAACCAGTTCATAAAAAAACCAATGCTCATTTCCCATAGCTGAAAGAGAGAAGGGGTGAGTAGTAATAGGGGTTACCGTAGCGTCAATGGGAATTAGCATTACAGACCCCCCCCCCCCCGGGCCCGTATAGCGTCAAGAAATAAAAGCACACCCTGGGCCTGTATAGCGTCAATGGAAAATTGGGTAGAGTGACTAGCACACCCTGGGCCTGTATAGCGTCAATGGAAATTTTTGTAGAGCGGCGACTAGTATACTGTGGGTTTGTATAGCGATAAGCGACAGGTGGCATGACGTCACACTGGTAACAATGTAGCAAAAAGAGAAGTACTGTGACGTCAGGCTACCTGAGAGAGGGCTATAGACAAACACGAATCAAGAGCGTTCGTGTTTTTAGTAGAGGAAGGGTTTTATATATATTCGTTTAGGGTGGAGACCAAATGAAAATTAAGATCTTTTCGAGGCATTGGAAGTGGCCCTGAAAAGGGCCTTTGGGTTCTTCTTCTTCTTTTATCTTCTCCAGTTCTTCCACCAGTTCCTGACTTTTTGAATAATTCCTTTCTTCTTTTCTTTCTCTGGCATCCAGTCAGGATGACCCATAGCTCTAAATTTCTCTTACACTTTTATCCAATTGTTGTTTAATTTCTCAAAGTCTTCTTTCTTCTTTCTGTTTTCCTTCTCCTTTTTCTCTTTTGTCCAGTTCTCTTCTTTTCTCCAGGTTTCTTTGATTTTCTTTACCTCTTCCTCCAGTACTTTTCTCATCAGGTCTTCAGCTTTTTTTAAAGAGTCTAAGCCCAAGTTTTTGACAAAAGACCACTCGGTGAAATTGAATATGTCTTGTAGAAAGGAGCTCACTTGTATGACATGATCAAGAGCCTGTTTCAAGGAGCCTACTCTCACATATTTAGGTTGAATGAAACCTCTAATCTTCTCCACTTGCTCCTCTGTCATACCTTCCACTAGATCCTTGGCTAGTTTTATGCTGGTGACTTGAGTGGTTAAAAAGTCTTTCGTAACTTGATAGCTACATTCCTTTTCAATCCTTTCAACCACGTAGACTCCATCCATTATCCAATAATAAATCTCTTTTAATCTGTTGAACAAGTCCATGTTGCTGCTCATTTTTTTATTCTGTGTAGAATGGCGCGAATGACGAGCGCTCTGCTCTATATCCGTGGTGCACGGACGTGAACGAAAACATCCCTTACACTCACTTCACATACAATTTACTATCCTCACCAACGAACGAGCAAGCATAAAACACACAATATACTATCCTCACCAACGAACGAGCAAGCATAAAACACACACAATATATTATCCTCACCAACGAACGAGCAAGCATAAAACACACAAACATACCATCCACACAATCGGGATGAGAAAAAAACATATTATATACTATCCACACCAATGAACGAGGAAGCATAAAACACACACAATATACTATCCTCACCAACGAACGAGCAAGCATAAAACACACAATATACTATCCTCACCAACGAACGAGCAAGCATAAAACACAAACACAATATACTATCCTCACCAACGAACCAGCAAGCATAAAACACACACAATATACTATCCTCACCAATGAACGAGCAAGCATAAAACACACAATATACTATCCTCACCAACGAACGAGCAAGCATAAAACACACACACAATATACTATCCTCACCAACGAACGTGCATGCTAACACACACACACACACACACACACACACACACACACACACACACACACACACACACACACACACACACACACACACACACACGCACACATACACATCAATAAAGAGTGAGTGTTTATAGTCACACTACACTACATTCACACGAATTGGCAAATTGAATAGGTTCTCTTTTCTAGAGATCTGGTTAGCCCTGAAAAGGGCTGTTTTTTAGAACTGCAAATGCACCTGGTTAATGATGACATCTCCCAAGGCGGGCACCACACACGCATCGCCGGCTCCAGTCCTGCTCCCAATTGATGCGTGTGGTTGGGAGCGCAGAGGGAGGTTGATTGTCTTCACTATCCCACTCCTCAGTTTGAGGGATAGTGAACACTTGTTCCCTTCTTCTTCTATTCAACACCCTGGGATGCTGACGCCGAGGCTCCCACTCTTGCCTCTGTCTTTCCAATTCCTCATCCCAGTTTTCTGTCTGGAGGACAGCGGCTCTTGGTACTGGTGGTACTGGCGGCAGAGGTTGTGGCTGTCTTTGTTGTGGTGCTGCTACTGCCTGTAAAGGCGTCCTCACCTCAGGCTTGACCTCACACAGAGGTCTTAGCATGAGGTGAGGTAGGATCCCTCTCATCTCCTCTTCTTTCTTTTTCTTCTCCTCCTCTTCAAGCCTGGCTTCTTCGGCTAAAACCTCCATAGCCAGCTCATCTAGCAACCGCCTGCCGTACTCCAGGTGCATTTGGAGCTCCAATAGCTTGCTTATTCTGTTATTCATTTTAATATTGACTGGTCAACGTGGGTAGCCAGACTGACGTGCTCTTGGCTTTATATCCCTGTAGCACGGACGTGAAGGTAAACATTCCCTAGCGCTCAAATTTACCATCACATGTAACGCGCGGACTTAAAAGAAGCACTCACGTTGACTTTTTTACTTTTTACTTACAAACACAGACAGACACGACTGGACAAGACAGAGAAACGAAGTGCTTATAGGCACACTTCTATTTTTTTTTTAAACATACAAACACACAAATATTTTGTTTTACTGACAAAAGAAACGAAGTGCTTATAGACACACTTCTATTTTCTAATTACAAATTTTGGCAAATTGAATGAGTATGTCTTTTCGAGAGTATTGGGTAGCCCTGAAAAGGGCTGTTTTTTTGTTTTTTTTGTTCACGGAAGTAATGGCAATCTTTTTTTACTGTCTAAGATTGCGTCCCTGTCTGGCAGTAGGCTTTCCTATTGGATACGGTCTGCTTCTGCGAAAAGAGAAAGAGAATTCTTTGGTGTCTACTCGACAGTCCACAAAACCTCTGTCTGGTTCTTGCTGCTGCTGCTGCTGCTGCTGCTGCTGCTGCTGCTGCTGCTGCTGCTGTTGTTGTTCTTCTTCTCTCTGCTTCTTCTGAAGTCTGTATTTCTCAGTCCATTCTTCTTGTTCTTTTTTAATTTCCTCTCTAAACATCTCTTCTATCAGACCTTGGACTGTGGAGAGCATCCTAACATTCTCTATTTCTTCAGGCTTCGGTATCGGGTTTAGCCTGACACGATGTAAATTGACGTAAGCTTCGTTCAGCTGGGCTAGTCTGGAAGGCATCTTCATAGGTTGACGAGTCAACAGTGAATGGTCAGACTGGAGACCCACCGCTTTATATGGTTCAAACGCGGACGCGATAGAAAACATCCCTACTCGGTTTTAGTGTCGGAACGCTATGATAGCGAATGTCATGATGAGGGATAGAAAGAAGTCAAAGAGCATATATTCACAGTGTTTTTTGAAAACAAACGACAGACACATTTTTTCAAAAACACAACATTTTTTATTCAAGTAACAAGTAACAAGTCATAACTCACAAGTAACAAGTAACATCAAACAAATTATTTTTGACAAGGTTGACAACGTTGTGAAATCATGTGAGATTTCCATTGATGGAAGTCATGAGGCCATTGATGTACACTACGTTTCCTAGCTAAAGACAAAAGATAACTATAATGGTCACAAAAACATCGATCTATTTTCTCATCGTTTCTAGAAAAGTGACGATCAAAATAAGTCACTAAATGTTCTAAAGGATATCCAAGACTGCGTTGATGAAGAAAATATACACAATATTGTCCACACACCATGGAATCTGTGCCTTGTAATTTCACATTATTGTATGGTGTCGTCTGGGTATTTCTTCTCATAAAGTCAATGATATCGTCCTCCAAAGGGGGTAATCCATACGAATCAAAATATTCCACACAATTCTCTTGAGGGAAGTAGACGGCAACCCAGTGAGTTCCTGGAAGATGACTTTCGTCCGTGTTGATGACATAAGCTTGATGGTCTTTAGGTTTGCGATGAGGTAGTTCATCTTTAGCGCACACGACAAGATTCCAAGAAGCAGTATACGAACTATTGTTCAAAAGGTAATAAAGTTCGCAGGTATCCATTTTCTGTTGTGTTGTTTTTGTTTTTTTTTTCACAGGTAATGATAAGTCATCAATTCAATTCTGACTTTTTGTTTGAAACGATCTGTCAAGTATCCGTTTCTTTGCCTTGTCTCCGCACTCTGGGCTAAGAAAGCTTCGATGCGATAGATCTCTAGAGTAGTCAATGGAGGACAGGAATGATCACGCAAGCCTTTACACCACTCATCATGCAACACTTCTTCTTCTGAGATGAGACTCCAAGCTTCGTCCAGATACTCGTCCAATTTTTCTTCTTGACTCATCATCATACATTTATCGTGTTGAATTTGACTGGGATGATCGTTTTGACATCCATAACAATCTCTCTTACTCAATTCCGTAATGGTATTCGCTAGGTGTTTAGCAAAACAGGACACTAAATGTTGTTCTTGTTCTGGCCATCTGGACTTGACTACCTCGTCCTCTTTGCCTTGGTCTTGGGGTTCTGTTTTCACGCTATCCTCCCATTCCATGTCCAAAGATTCTCCACTGTTTAAAGAGGGATAGGAGTCTTCCATTGTGTCTAATGGTCTAGAATGACTTCTCTCAAACTGTTGATTTCTATGGTATTATCGAATTCAGCATACAGGATGACGTTGACCGTCTCAGTGAGAGCTTCTGCAAACTGAAGTTCCACACGCAGTTGACCAGATTTTATAGGGTGGAAATGTCCCTCGTCGCTGCCTTGGTCTGAAGTGAAATCAAAGGCCCACAAAGTGTAACCTCCGACATAATCTTCGTACGAAATACCGTGACTGGTGTTGGTTCCTAGTTGTCCCGTAGCTTCGTACAGGGACAAGTACGATCTCAAGTAATTCTTCTGGGCAAGTTAGGTTCGAAGGGTCTGGTACACAAAGTCTTGCCATCGCGACTGACTTCAATTTTGGACACTCTGTAGTGCTTAAACTGGAAAGGATTTTGATCGTGGGCTCCGTTGAAGGCTGCATTACTGACGATACCAACAATTAAACGTTTGGGTAACTGTCCTTGGAACAGATGATCTTCGATCTTGGATCGGAGTCCAGCAGCAATGGTGAATGTTTTCACTTCTACACGTCGTATAGGATACTTGGCGGTCGATCTGCTCAATGTGTGACTGATGTCGTTTCCCGCTTTAGGTAACACTTCTACACGTCGCACGTAAAGTCTGGCTTCTTGGATGATGGTTTTGTACTCGTTGGCTTGAGCCATCAAATGGAAAGCGACACTGCTGCGATTGAGTCTCAGGCGAATATCCACTCCGTTCAGCAAATACTTCTCTTGCAACCACATGTCCAAATGCAAACGATCCATCAGTTCTAAACTACGACCTTGCAGGATTTTCCTTCGACGATCGTTAAAACCCACATTGTGAGGAACGTCATCGGCTGTCAGGGCTCTGTCGTTAAACGTGTTTTCACCTGCGGTGTCAGGTTTCCATACCACGCAAGCATCCAGATGAGTGTTCTTGACCTCTTTTCCGTACGTCAAGAGATTTTTTAGGTACGCTCGGTAAGGGTAAGTATCCGTGCTACTGCAGATCAGTTTGTTATTCAAGTACAAATCCACTTCGCTGAACAAGGAATGCATGAAATTGTTGACGGGAGCTACTCTGGCATCGGCTTCCGGATTGGTGTTGTCGGTTTTGATCACTTTCAGCTTTAGATACAAGTAACTATTATTCAGATCGATGTAATCTTCGGGCTGTCCTTTGATTTCAAACTCGATGGGAGCGGAATCCACCAAAGAGGAGACGGGATGAAAGTCGACCCATTGGGATTCTTGCATCGTCATCATGGTGGGTGGCATGGCAAACAGATCCAGTTCCGACTTGGAACAAGCACAAGACTCTCGGTGCATCATTTTCCTTTTTTTAATAATCAAAAACGTCTAACTCTCGGACGGTTTTTCTTTTCTTTGTCTTTCTAGCTCTAGGGGCGTGAAGTCCTCTGAAAGGGTGTTTTCGTCGTCTTTTTCTGCCTTGTCCTTGCTGTGGCCTCAGGGAAGCAGGAATGCCTAACTCAGCATTGCCCAGGGCATTTATAGGAGTTTCTCGCCGACCCAAAAGGTCTTTGCCCGTTTGAAGCAAAACATTTTTGCCTGCTCTCAAGAAAGCTTCTTTGGGGCTTTGTTTGTCAATGATGACATTTTGGAGAAATTCTTTACCTTGCGTCAACGCGGCATCTTTTAAGGCGTGCAATCCTCGTGTCACCATCGGTTTCAAAATGGGAACCACTGTACGAAAGGCCGATTTGAGCATATCACCTAAACCATGTCCTCGCTGTCGAGCAACTCCTTGGTACACAGGATACATGACTGACAAAAAGTTAGAGTAATCTTTTTCGAAAATGGAGTTTCACTGTGACTTTCCCTTTGGTGAATGGAATATGTTGTCCCAGATCTCCTTTTATAGTAATGTTGACAGTGTCGAAATACGGCTTACTGACGGACAAATAGTGAGGATTTACAAATTCGCGGTGAACGTGATAGGTGTTTCCACCTTCCTCGTCAGCATTCGTGGCAGAATCCACTTTGAAAGGAATGACACGCAGTAACGGTACGGAGGTGTGTCCCACTACGTTGTACTTCACCACATCGGAGTACACAAAAATCAAATTCAGTCCTAGGTTCATTTCTACAGGGAATCGAAAATATTTCGCAAAATCCACGTTACTGGTCACGGCTGGTATTTCGTTTGCAATCTTGATTAACTTAGGGTCTCCACCCAAAATGTCATACAATTCAGGACAAAATGTAATGGCCAATACTTTTGTCCTCAGAAAATTTCATCAGTAGGCGACGAGATATTTTGTGGTACTCGATTGTGACACTTTTTTTGGCTTTCTCCAAAGCTTTACTAAACATGAAATTGAACCTCTCAGCTATGGTGTTCACCAAATGTTGACCACTAAAATAATAACCTGCAGGAATTTTCAAAAGATAAATGGTTCGTTTAGTTATGGGGCTTGGTGTTTTGATAAAGTCAGCTACACCACCAGTACTAGCGCGTTCATCCATGACTTGTTGCACTTGATCGTCCCAAACTTCTATCGTCAAAGTGTTTGATTTTCGACGATGTTTTTGATTTGTGTAGGGTGAATAATTTCTACCAAAGCCAAGTCCCAATGGGCTTCGTGATCCAATCGGTAATGAGGTAATTTGGCCGAGAAACAGCACAAAGTGTTATTGGGAAACACCTCCATGGAACTGTCGCTGGGTAACGTTAAGTAAAATTGGTTGTTCATAATTCCACAGTTCTAGTATCCGAGGAGTCACTGGAAGTGAGAGGAGTGTCTAAAAGAGGATGGTTAGGGTGACTGTTGGAACTGACGTTGGACACAAGGCTCCCGTTGTTGTTGTTTCCGTTAGAGGAATATTTCAGAGACGGATTGGGAAGAAGGTAACCAATGCAACTGCTGAGTAAAATGGTCCACAATTGTTTATCTCCTTGTTGCAAACTCAAATTGGCAATGGCAGCACCGATGACACAATACACCACAAAGATTTGGCAGAAAAAGACGATTTGAGTTTTAGGCACACGTTCTCCACACCACACCCACAAGGGTTGTTTTTGTAGATCTTGCAGAGAAGAACTGGGGGAAGGAGTGGTCACTGCAGTAGCTGAGACTGTGTTGAAGGGCATGATGGTCACTTCTTTTTATAGTCGATGAGTTGCGAAGCGTCGATCCAAGAGTCAAAACTGGGAGGATATCCTTTCCAACGTACTTTGACTTCTTTGACACGTTTCTTTCCTACTTTACGAGTTCTTCGATCGAGAATGCTTTCGATCTCGTACACGTCGTCTTCTTTTTGGTCACACGTTGTAACTCGGGTAAGTAAAACGTTCCTTTTAACACTTCCCCGTTCATGTCCTCTAATTTATAGACGGGAGGATAACGACCACGCACACGTTCAGTGACACGAAACAATTCGGTGGTCCAACTGGGTAAGTAACCTTTGTCTAAAGTGCGTTTGGTTTTGCCAATGCGTACCCAATCTCCCGAGGCCAACACTCCACCTTTCTTGGGGACAGGCACTGTCGTGGACGGTCCAAACAGGTGCTCGAAGACGGTCACTTCGTTCTCGGGAGTCACTTCTTGGGGGGCACGTCCAATGCTCCGATGGTAAGATTGGTTGTACGATTGAACGAGGTGTGGCAAGACGTCAATGTACTTGAGAGTGTGTTGATGCGTAAAATATTTCCACATGCGTTCTTTCAAGGTACGTTGAAAACGTTCCACGATGCTGGCTTTGGTTTCGGGATTCTCGGTGGTGAAAAAATGAATGTCACGTTTCTTCAATTCTTTTTGGAAAGCTTGGTTTAGAAATTCGGTGCCTTTGTCCGTTTGCCATCGAAGAGGGTGACGACCACTTTGTTTCAACACCAGTTTGAGGGCTCGCACTAACTCACTGCTCGATTTGGAAGTCAATGGTACGACCCAAGCAAATTTGGAAAAGACGTCGATGACACAAAACAAATATTTGTAGCCACGATTGTAGGTGGCTAAATGAGAGACATCGGCTAAATCGGCTTGCCATTGGTGATCGATACCCTCCACTTGGGTGCGACTTCTGGAAAATTTTCGTCGAATGGGTTTGTGTAAGGTGTACGTGGCTTGTTCTTGTAACCAGCGTTGCACCTGAGGTAAACGGATACTTTTCAGTCGAGTTTTGGCAGCACGATACAATTTCTGAACTCCTCCGTAACCTGCAGGATGAGCTGGATCGTAGTAAATGCTGGTTAACACCTTCTCCATGTTTTAATAAGTGATCCAATTTTCACGAATGCTAGTCTGAATGGAAGGAGGGGGTGGTTTGGAAACGGTCTTACGTGTCCGATGTGCCACGGGCGTAGAAGTGGAAGGTAGTGGTGGTGGAATGGAATGGCTTTGGTCTTCTTTTCTTTTTTCACTTCTGGTTTCCCTTCTTTCTTTTTCACCTCTGTCGAAGGTGGAGTAGACATCATCTTTTTAACCCAAGCTTTAAGTTCTTCTCGTTGCGGTGTAGGGGAAGGGGTCAACAAGGACGCTGCAATCTTACTAGGAATGGGAGCTGCTGACGGTGTTTGAAAAACTTCTCGTGCCTCTTCTTCCTCAGGCCTTCGTGGGGTTGTGTCTGTCTTGACCGCTGGTGGTGGTGGTAGTGGTGGTGATGGACTTTTCATCAAGGCCTTAAAATCTTTCAGAGTGGGTGAAGCTGTTTCGTCTAAAGCTTTCTGGTGAAAGAGTTGCAGTCGTTGCAACAACTGTCCGTACCTTTGCGATTTTTCCGTTTCTGACAAATCGCTGCGATCCATCAACGATTGCAATTCGTGTTGTATCTGGGACATCTCGGTCAAATGAGGATTGGGAGGTAAATGTGGGGTTCGTTGTTCTTGCCAACGATGGTATTCCATCCATCGTTTGTAAGGGACTAAAGCTAGTTTTCGTCCTTCCATCAGATTTCAAGGATCACGTCTGAGATCTTTTGATTTCAGAGGTCCCTTTTATCTTCTTGGTCTTTTATTTTGGAATTATGGCAGGTATAATATGTCCCATGGCACTCAGTATAGGTTTCGCTACATTGGTAATAAGTCCTAACAGGGGTAAAAATCCTCCACGTTGCACCAACATCTTTTTCTTTTGACCAATGGGTATTTTCTTTTGGACCATTTGGCGAAGAACGTGTCGATGTTTGGCTAAGCAATTTTTCTGATGTTTAGTCAAAGGTATTGTGCCTTTCAAGACGTTCAGACAACATTCGCTCACCGTATCGATGACATCTTTGGAGGCCGTTTGAATGAGTTTTTTTCGCATGGGTGGAGGAGCTTTGGACAGGACAGACAACATGTCCCAATGTTTGACCAAACGAGGAGGCAGTCCTTTCCTTTTCTTTCCTTTGGGGGTAGAAGAGGAATGTCTTTTGCGGGGTGACATCTTTGTTTGTTGATTCTGGGACACACACCAAAAATACACTAACGTCGATGACTTGTCACACAGCCTTTTATCCTTTTGGGGGGACTATCGCTTTGTCATAAAGGTGACGATGTGTTTTCCAAAATCACCAAAGAATCCTCCTCTTTGGTGACTCCTCTTTTTCTTTGGACGAGTGTGCCTTTTCTGGGGGTGACGTCGATGTTTGGCTAAGCGTTTTTTCGCATGACGAGACTGTCTTTTTCTTTTCCCTTTCTGGACAGAAGAACGACGATGAGGGGACATCTTTTGATCCACAACATACACTAAAGTCCATGGTTTCACATGCGTCTTTTTATCTTATTTTTTTTGGAGCCTGTCCTTTACCCTTGTGACAAACTTGTCACCTATCTTATCGAATTCAAGGAAAGGGCCAAAGAAACCTCCCTTTTGGTGGCTTCTCCTTTTCTTTGGACGAGTGTGTCTTTTCAGAGAGTGTCGCCGATGTTTGACTAAGCGCTTCTTAGGATGACGTGACTGTCTTTTTCGTTTTCCTTTTCCTTTTTGGACCGAAGAAGAAGAACGACGATGGTAACGGTGTACACTTCTTGGAGGGAACATCTTTGGACGTGCAGTAGCACAAAAAATACTGATCCGTATGGTTTTGCCTCAGGTCATTTTATACTGGAATGCGTCGCCACTGATTGTCTTTACGTCGTATCAACTTGATGACAGGCAACACACGCCGTGGAGGAGTTCGCAACGGACTAAATCGAGACAGTTCTTGCTTGGACAAATCCAGTAAACTCTGTAACACACCCGTTCTCTCTTGGACTTTGACTTTGGGGGCAGGTACTTTGTGAGCCGCGGCTACTGCCGCTAAAGAGGAAGAGGGTGTCACTGCTGGAGGAGAAGTTGTTGGAGACACTCTCTTGCGAGTAGAAGCTGTTTTCTGTGGGCTTTTCTTTTTCTTTTTCTGAGGCTGTGACCTGGTCTTGACACCCTTGCTCTTTTTCTTTTTCTTCTGGGTACGTTTGGGTGTGGCTTTTTTCTTGGGGACAACTTTGGGAGCATTAGGATCCCATTTTAAGAGGGAACGAATGATGACACCTCCTAAAGATCCACTTCCTCCAGGTTTCAAAATGATTTGCTTTTTGGTTTGAGTGTCGATGCGAGGATCGGCTAGTTGCGTCAAGGCAACTTTGTTTCTCTCAAAAACGTTTGGTTTGATGTGGAATCTGAATGATGCCTTGCAGTAATTGACGTGCTGTCACCGTAAACCATCGTAAGACTTCTTTGAGACTAGCTTCTAAGACACGAGCACGTATTTGTGGATTTTTTTCGCGACTGATGCCGTACAAGGCACGAATCAATTTAATGGGAAGATGAGACTGAAGGGACGTCATGTTGACAATGTGTGAGACAGAGTCCAAGTGACCGAGGTTTTTATAGATTTTTTGGGGTGATTAAGTCGACGACGGAGACGTGTACACGATAGGTCCTCCGTCTTGGCACCAGGGGTGAAACAGATGGGTACGAAATCGCAAATAATCGGGAGTAGTGGGTTTTAAATCCACGAGTAAATAAGCGTGTGGGGTTTGAGTGGCATCGTCGTACGCATGAATCAGCCAAGGCGTTCCTAACTGTTTGGCTAAGACTTGTACTTGCGATTTATCTCTAGGGCTTTTAAACAACACCAAGTAATGAGCATTGAGACTGATGGTACGATGGGCTTTACTTTGTTGAAACAAATTTTGGGTAATGTAAATGACACTGGCATTACGATGATGCCCTTTGCGCGTAAACCAGAGTTTAATTTCTTCTTCGTCTTCTCCTAACATGTCGTCAAAAATAACCAAATGAGTTTGACTAGGGTCAGACACGATTCCGTCGTCTTCGACAGGAATGCCTTCCACAAAGACGATGGAATCGCCTTGACTTTCTCGCAGAAGGCTGTACGCCGATTGCCACTCTTTATAGCACCACACGATTCGTTGAGGAGGACGATCGATCAAATGATGTTTATGTTCGATCAAACGTTTGACAAATTCGGTTTTGCCTGAACCGCTTGGTCCAGCAATAAGCATGTTAAAGGGATGGCGAAGATACAAGGCCTCCCAACTAGTCCGATCTACGTGTTCGTCAATGACTTTGACAGTGGAGGAAGAGGGAGCAGAGACAGTAGAGGTAGCCATAGTAGTAGTAGTGTAATAAAATGTCACTTGTGACACGAAGACAGACAAGACAAGAGTTTTTATACTTTTTCAGGACACGTTTATTGTCATCTTTATTGGTGAACAACACGAAAGACAAAAATACATAAAAGCCATATGGTTAAGTACAGGAATAAAAAACACAACAAAACGACCATAGTGGAATATAAACAAGTCTCTGTACAACATTTTTTGTGATCAAGAGGTGAAATCGTAGGAGTAGTGTGTAATGTTCTGAGAGTCTGTACATTCCTTGGTTCAGTCACACAAGGGTCCTCCCGAAATGGTCTTTCAGGAATGTCAATGACAGTCCTGTCTTGAAGAGAGTGGTTTTCCTCGGTGACAGACTGTTCTTCTGGTATTGACACTAACACAGGTTTAAAAGTGACTTTTTTCACGGAACGTTTTAATGTTTTAGGATGACAAATCTTGGCATAGTGTGCCACTTCTTTAGCCCAAGCCTCAAACCCCAAACTTTTCCAGTCACGTACATCTGTCCAGTGAGGGTGTAAGTCACAAGCTACACACACGTCGTCGTACACATCTTCAGTGCCTAAAAGTTGACGAATCTTGTTTTCCCGTAGAGGTTGAGAAGTATCCAAATGAAAGCGCAAAGCTTTGAGCAGAATGAGTCTCTCGTGGACATTTAAAGGGATCACTTTCATATTTTGTTTTGGAGTAATAGGTACTGTTCGTAAAGAGTCCACAAAGAATCAGCTGGTAAACGAAATCCCAGAAAGCAAGTCACTAAGACACACACTACACGTCGACCCCAATTCAATGGAGACAGTTCTCGTAATAGGTGTTGGTAATCCTCTACCGTTTGAATACTGTCATTGATTTCCTTCCACGGAATCTGTTGTATCACGAATGATAAAGGTCGTGGCATGGTAGAACGTTTTTATACCCTCTTTTTTCGGCAGCTATAAGTGTACTTTTTGCACAGAAGTGGTCGTATTCCGTCGACGTATTCAAAATATTTAGTCACTAACTTGCACATCACACGTCGTTCAGAAGTTTCCTCTTTAACTAAGTTTACATTGTGTACAAGATTTTGGTAACCCTCTAACTCTTCTTCTGGAATTCGATGCAGTAAGTGTACCTGGTAGTAAAAATAATCACTATCAACAACACAATCCTTCTTGCTCACGAGTAGTTGATCAATGTCTGACCACTGGAACACTTTCATCAGAATCAATCCTCTTATAGCATTTGGGTACCAGTGGTTCCAACATCGGTGACGTAACGGATGCAATGATTCTTTTCGTTTCACTTGTATTTTGACGAACTCACGGTAAATGCGTTCTCTCAATTCCACAGGCAAAGCACGAATGTTCTCTTGTAAAGTATCCATAACCATGTCAGTCAAACACTTCTCCTAGAGCGAAAGTAATGAACGTAGTGAGTAATTTCTGACCACTGCCATTCCAGGAAACGGTCAAGAATGTCAATAAAATCTTTAAATGTAAATGGTCTAAAGAGAAATAGTAGAACGAACGCACCCTTGATCCAGACAAATCGGACTTGTTTGTTGACTTTGGTCAATTTCCTCTTATGAATTTCTCGACACAAATGTTCTACAGTCACAAATTGAGATTTGGCTCTGGCAAGTCCCTGCCAAATGTCCTTGTAGATCTTCTCTTGCAATTCGTTTGGTAATCTTTGAAGATTATTTTTTACATCGGGTTTAAATACTTGTCTAGGGATTGTCCAACGTTTGACTCCTAACTCCGTAGCTAGCTTTTTACACAACATGGTAGGGTCACTTCAATGACGAGGTCCCACTAAAGGCAAGTAGTGACACTCTGGAGACCATCGAGCATGTTCCAGGTAAGCGCAATCTTTCTTCTCCCATTCGTGAAGTGAGACACCGCAACTGAAGCACTTGACTTTATCTCCTTCGCCCAAGTAGATAAATCCGGCTCTGGCTAATTCTTCGTGGGTAGGCCCTCCTAGATATTTTGGCCATTTTCCTTGGAAGGTTTGCAATCGACTTTCAAAATCACAGTATTCTGGCAAACGCACAGGGAACGAATATTCGTCTTTCACAGGTTCATTTCGATGAGGGTACGGTGAAATCCTTAGGAGTTTGCTCAGTTTTACATGACATCCGTAGGGTGGTAGTCGCATGGTTTCCTGTGGGGGTGGACATCCACCATGAAAACCAGTAAAGTGAAAAGGTGTGCGATAACGAGTGGCATCGCTTTCACATCCGTCAGGTTTGACACGTACAGCATCACTTTCCATGGTAGGCATGGTAGTAGAAGTAGTAGTTTTAGCAAAGTTCCCATGATGATGTGGTACTGAATCACTAAGATCATAGCGTACGGCATCCCTACCATCGCAAGGCACAGCATCGTACTTGAGTTTACTCTTACTGGATACTTGCTGTGTGAATGGATTCATCTTTCTCGCTTAGCAATGGTAGTCACAATGAACTATCGACCTTGAACGTTGTCCCTTTTTTATATGCTGACCAATATCGGCATGACCGTACGGTAAAGTGAAGTGGTTGGGAAGCCGAACTCGCTTCTGGTACACGATTTGATAAACTTTTTCCAAGGGTCGACTGACGATTTGGTGTGTGGGTAAACGTACAATCTTGTGCGGTTCGTGGGTGGTCACTTTAAAGTTTCGATCCTGTCCAGACTGCAAGGCTTCTTTCAATATGCTAAAGTTCACCCCTCGACTGGTGCGATAATTAAGAGTCAATCCTTTCACTTTACACTCCGTGTGCACATCTCCTTGATTGTTCCGGTATTCGTAGCCGTAATTTTTGGGACCACCACTTGCAAAACTTAGAATCTTGTGGTCGGGATGCTCGTCCGTCCCAGGCTCCTAAACGGTCTCCTTCGATGACAGGGTGAGGTTGACCCAGGCGATCAATGTAGATGCAACTGTCCGTGTCAAAATACAGCACACGATCTCCTAATAGTTCTAAAGCTTCGTACAGTTTTAAGCGAGCATGGGCTGTCACGTAGGCCGCAATGATGACATTTCCAAATTCGTCGGCTTCTACAAAGTCCAGTTCTTCTTCGTAATTGATTAAGAGCAAGTCCTAACGAACGACGTCCACGTGTTTCATGTATTTGGTTTTGTCGTGAATCATCTGCAAGTATCGGAAAGGTTCTGTCAAATACTCCGTCTTGGGTAAACACGGTCGTTGTGCCATTTTGCCCCACAAACAATTCAACATCACTTTGGCAAACGATCGCCTTCCTTCGTTTTTCTCGATGTGGCCTAAAGTGATGCCTTCCTGCTTCCAGTATTTCTCTTTGAACTTTGTTTGGTCGTCGGGGGTGTGACACCAGGAAGGATATCCGCTAGCTTCTTGTTTCAGTTTCAAAAAGGCATTCACGTAGTCTGCAAAAATGCCTTTTTGAGAATCGTCGCCCTTGTGGTATTTTTCTGTCTTGGGAAAGTGGTAAATTTCTTACACTTCTAACAGTTGGTATCCCAAGTCCAGAGCTTTAAACAATTCCATGCTGACCCACGTTCCCGTCAAGGCTCGTTCTTCCTGAGTGTGCTGACAAGGGTGGTCTTGGTTGCACGTTTCAGCACAAGTATGACACAAGGGAAGCATCAGTTTTCCTTGGCAATGATGTGGTAAAACGGGATGGTACAAGTTCGTGGGAGGCAAGACTTTACACTTGATCAATCCTTCGTATTGTCGAATATTGTCCACGTCAATGTGTTCCGTCAGCAATTGTGGGTGCCCTGCGGGAAAGTGGCAATATTTGCACACGTACGGATACAGAGAACACACGTCCAAGTATTTGATTTCTTCTCCTTTCTCCTCGTCGACTTGGTACAGCAAACAGGTGGCATTCGTCCGTCCTCCGTACAAACTGTCCCGCGGGTTCAGAGGGTCCACCAGCGTGTAACTTTCCACGATGCGCTTAAACTCGGGATCGGTTTTCAATCGCTGATCGTACTCGTGTTCCCACATTTCCACTACTTGGTATCCTTGCTCTTCTAACTTCAAGCGTCGCTGACAAGTGGCCTGGTACAAGTCTTCCATGGTCCGTTGTAGAAACTGGTTTTTAGTGTCACGTTGAGGGTAGCAGATGGGACATCCGTGAAATAAGCACCCGTTAAACTCGTACACGATCTTGGGGTTTTCTAAGTCCCAGCCGTCTACTGAATACCTTCCGATGGTCTTTTCGCCTCCTCCGTTGCGAGCATGTTGGATCCATTTGTCTTCCTTCTCCCACAAGTAATGTAACCAGCGTAGGGCTTTGACCGAGTATTGACGTTTGACAAAATTAGTCGTTTGAGGACTGATGACAGCTAGGGTGTTTTCGGGCATGAATCGTTGACGATACACTAAGGAACACGCTTTGGCAATGGTGCAAGCTTCTTTCAAAGGATCGATCCCTCCGTGTTCCGTGAACAGTTCTCGAAATTTTCCACAGCAGCGACGTAAAATGTCTACGTCGGAACGACAATATTTTAACATTTCTTCTTGAAAGTCAAAAGGGTCCGAAGCGTGAGTCTGGTACCATGCGTAGAAAGCTTCTCGTTGTTCGGTACGCATGTTGTCGGGGTCATAGTAGTGAGCCTCGGGCAAATGGGGTAGAACGGCGTGTTGATTGGCTTCGGTATTGAAAAAGTGCGGAAAATAGCCTTTGGCCATTTCTGTCATGCCAAACGTTTTAGGCATGCGGCTCAAAGGCATAGCCAAGTAACTCATTGAATCTTTAAACTGTACTTGTCCCACTTGCATGCAAATGATTTTGGCTCCGTTCAAAGTTACTTTCGGACGTTCGGTACTTTGTTCCGTATAGTATCTCAACAGAAATTGTCCATCGTATCCCGAGAAATTGTGAGTCATCACCGTGGCATGGCGATGACAATCTCCATAACGTTCGATATCTTCTTGGCTCCACGTCTCGTCGATAGGGTTTAAGATCCATTGGGCGAAATCGGCCAGTGTGTTCGATCCCCGAAAGATTTTTTCACGTCCTCCAGGAATCTTGCTGCAGTAAGGGCAATGAGTCAAGATAGGCTCTTGGATGCACTTCTCGCACGCTCGGTGAGCCACGCAGAAATTAGGAATGTGAATTCCAGTCTCTTGCATGCATTCGAAATCGAAAAAGATGAAATTCCCTTTCTTCTTCTGGTCATTATCTTCTTCTTCTTCATGTTTGGTATGGTATTTTTGAATGTAGCATTGGTGTTCCAAGTCCACGGTTTGGCGACAAATGTGACATCGCTTCTTTCCTGAAGAGACGTGCGCCTTGGCACTGTTGGTACGTATGCCTTGTCCACAAGTAGGGCACAATCTCAAGAGCTGACAAGCACATTTCTGCTGTGAACCTTGCGTCTTTAGGTGTTGTTGGTAACAGGCAGGACTGACAAACGTGCGCTGACAAACAGAGCAATACACTCGTTCTTGTCCTTCGTCCAGACAGGGTGTAGAAGCTAAACATCCTGAGCATTTCGATCCACAATGCTTGTGTTGCTCTCGATTGTTATAGCCACAGTCACATTTCTCACAGTAATAACTGTATGACAGGAATGCAGTGATACTGGTAATGGCATCAAAATGTTCATCGTGATGATAGACGTGAATGTATTTTCCGTCTTTAAAATCTTGACCTCGAAACAACAGAGGTCCGCGCACTTCTTGAGGGTGAACTTTCAAGGTGTAACGTGGAGCCAAGACGTCTTGCAACTTTTGCATTTCAGGAATGCCACAGGGTGTGTCTTTGGATAGTCCTGCTTGCTGTAACAAGAGTTCTGCTTCTCTTTGTTGTTTGGCTGGGTCCGATCGTTGAATAGTTTTCCAGGCTCTTTTCCATTCTGCCGTGTCGTTCTTGTCGGCATACGTTCGTCCCACCACGATGGCACGGGATAAACACATCTGGTCTTAAGTGTTGTTAATTTGAACGAGGCTGCGCTTGATGCTGCGAAGGTTGTCTACCAAGAACACCTTTTTGCTATGTTGTCCTGTCCCTTGGGGAAGAGACACGTGGGTCATGTACAGTGTCGCTTTTCCGTCCGTGATGTGAAATTTGTCATTGGATTGTTGTACGTGTTGAATCTTGTCCATGATTTTGGAAGGTGTCAATTCTGTTGGACTGCTAAACTCGATCCAAACGGGAGATTTCAAATTGTCGTGATGAATAGAAAGTCTCAAGCGATCGTCTTCTTTGGCTCGACATTGCCGTTTTAGTGTGGTTAACAAAGAATCCCACACATCGGTGATGAACCCTTCTGCTTTTTCCAAGGGTACGTCAGACTTGAAATCTTTAAACTTCACCGCGTACGTGTAGGCCGTGGTTCTAAATTTTCTGGAAGAGCGTTTGTCCGTCTCCCGAATATGGTAGTACTTTTCAGGGTTTACGGGTGGTAATGGACTTTGATTTGGTGTAGACTCTTTAGGCTTCGATTCTAGTTCACTCATCTCATCTTCAAAATCGCTGGCATGAATTTGTGCCAAGACTTCAGCTACTGTGCGAGGCGATAAATCACGTTTCTGCCTCTTGCTTTCTTCTTCTTCTTTCTTTTCGAAATGATGCGATCGTTTCATCTTGACGGCAAAAGTCAAATGACTACCTGTGAAACACCATGAACCCCTATATATCTATGTCAGACCAGGGCATATATAAAGGGCTAGTGACTCCCCTCTCAGTATTCATTTCGCTCTCAAGCCGACCAGCACAATGGAAGAACCCACACAGATCGAACTTCTGATTAGAGCATTGCGAGGTGTGATAAGAAAGTTTTCTTCAGACAAGCCGACGGACTACTCTCCTTCCTTTCGAGATAAAAGTCAAGATACATGCTATATCTGTCAAAAAAACGGGCATTGGGCTACAGAATGTCCAGACCGTCAAAGAAGCAAGGCCAGTGTCAAAAGAAACAAAAGTCAAGATACCTGTTATCATTGTCAAGAGAAAGGACATTGGTCTTCAGAGTGCCCTAAGAAACAACAGGTGCAGGAGAAGGAGGAAGAAGAAACAGAGGTGACCTCGACAAAAGAAGAACCCCGACACGTTCAGAAAGAGAAGACAGAAAAGAAAAGAAGACGAGAAAAATGTGAGGAAGAAGAAGACGAAGAAGAGGAAAAAAGTGTAAAAGTGAAGAAATTGAAAAAACAGAGAGTGAAAGAAAAAAAGACAAAGAAGAAATCTATGAACTTTTTAAAAGTGTTGTGTTGTGTTATGTTGTGATATTGAATTGTAAAAATTTGTAACAGAATAGACCAAACTGAAAAAACGTAAGTGTCTCTTGGTTTTCATTATTTAGAAATAATAAGGACCTACACTCATACACTCACAACACGTACATCATAGGGTTAAAGAAGGGATTTTGAGTTTTAATTGATTTTGGCAAAATGAATAGTCACTCTTTTCGAGAGTATTGGGTAGCCCTGAAAAGGACTGTTGAGTGTTTGTTTTTCCTTAGAACAAACTCAGGAACGAGAATCAATTCGCTTTAACTGTCTTAAGCCTTTGCCACGGCCAAGGCCTACTTGTGGACTTGCTCCTGTCAATGATCTAGTAGATATCACTAGGGGTGGTATCTCCGGTGTAGTCACAGGGTTAGGTTGTTTGGCTCGGGAAGGTCTTTTTCTCTTGGGTCGTAATAAAGAAGTCTGATACATTTGTTCCAGACTTCTTAACTCGGCCAAAATGTCCAAGAGTACCGTGACCGTTTGACTTTCGCTGTTCTCCTTCTCTCCTAGACTTTGTTTCTTCTCTACTGCTTCTTCTTCTTCTTGTTGTTTCCTTCTTGCCTCTTCTTCTTCTTCTCGCTGTTTCTGTTCAAGAAGAAATGCTTGCTCTGCTTCTTTCTGCTGCTGTAAAAATTTCTCCAATTCTTCTCTCTGTCTTTGTTTAAAATCGTCGACACGTGGTAAAGAAGGAGAAAGTGGCGAAGGTACTGGTACCGGAACAAATTCTTGGGAAGAAGATAAAAATCTACTAAATCCCAGTTGAAATCAACCTCTTCGGGAAGTAGCACTGTGTTCACTTTGGTAGCTGCTGCTGTACCATTACTTCTCGTCTCCACAGCCGGTGCACCCCAATTCATTGTCTTCTTAGGTTCAGTCATGTTTCACAAAACAATACCGCATCGATTCACTGCGCACAGACGCTAGTGTGCCTATATAGGAAATGTGACGTCACAGGTAGCTCTCTTCGGATTGGAAGACAGACTCCGCGAAGTGACTGAATTTTGTAACGCGTGTTAGGATTGGTGAACCCTTTCAATCCGTTTCGATCCGGTCTTCCACTATAAATAAACGCGGTTCACTTCATTCCCTTCACCTGTTCTCGTCATAGAGAAGATGTTGATCGACGTAGAATCCTCTACTTTGGTATCCTCAATGCTGTTCCGTACAGACTTACCCATGTATGTGAAAACAAAATGGACTGTCATCCGGATCACCGGTGCCACTCTTTGGAAAAGAAGATGTTATGTGGAAAGACAAGGCTGTCTTAAGCGGACTCTCATCTACGGACAAGAAGTGAGACACAGTTTAAGACAAACTTTGAGAAATTTGAGGAAGAAAAGAAGACCTATGCGATGTCCTGTATGTTAACGGAATAGTGTTAACATCACATAACAAACAACGGCCCTTTTCAGGGCCACTTCCAATGCCTCGAAAAGATCTTAATTTTCATTTGGTCTCCACCCTAAACGAATATATATATATATATATATATATATATATATATATATATATATATATATATATACATATACACGGGAAGATAGTGCAGTCATAGGCAGATACATCTCGTCCCTCTCTCTCTCACTCTCTCTCT
>JAECUM010001495.1:0-56708 GCA_016617855.1 Megalonaias nervosa
ACTCCTTGGCAGAGTCACACAAGAGTCCTCCCGGAATGACCTTTCGGGGATGTCGATCACGGTCCTGTCCTGAAGAGAGTGGTTTTCCTCGGTCACGACGTCTTCTTCTGGCACTGTCACTAACACTGGTTTAAAAGTTATTTTTTTCACTGAACGTTTTAATTTTTTAGGATTACAAATCTTTGGCATAGTGTGCCACTTCTTTTGTCCATGCCTCAAAACCCCAACTTTTCCAGTCACGTACATCTTTCCAGTGAGGGCGTAAGTCACAAGCTACACACACGTCGTACACATCTTCAGTGCCTAAAAGTTGACGAATCTTGTTTTCCCGTAGAGGCTGAGAAGCATCAAGATGAAAGCGCAAAGCTTTGAGCAGAATGAGTCTCTCGTGTACATTTAAAGGGACCACTTTCATGCTTTTTGGAGTGGTATGTACTGTTCGTAAAGAATCCACAAGGAATCGGCTGATAAACGAAATCCCAGAAAGCAAGTCACTAAAACACACACTACACGTCGACCCCAATTCAATGGACACAATTCTCGTAATAGGTGTTGGTAATCCTCCACTGTTTGAATAGTGTCATTGATTTCAATCCACGGAATCTGTTGTATCACAAATGATAAAGGTCGTGGCATAGTAGTCTGTTTTTATACCTCTTTTCTCTTACCTCAATCACTTCTCCTAGAGCGAAAGTAATGGACGTAGTGAGTAATTTCTGACCACTGCCATTCCAGGAAATGGTCAAGAATGTCAATAAAATCTTCAAATGTAAATGGTCTAAAGCGAAATAGTAGGAAGAACGCACCCTTGATCCAGAGAAATCGGACTTGTTTGTTGACTTTTGTCAATTTCCTCTTGTGAATTTCTCGACACAAAAGTTCTACAGTCACTAATTGAGATTTGGCTCTGGCAAGTCCCTGCCAAATGTCCTTGTAGATCTCTTGCAATTCGTTTGGTAATATTTGAATATTATTTTCTACATGGGGTTTAAATACTTGTCTAGGGGTTGTCCAATGTTTGACTCCTAGACACGTAGCTGGTTTCTTACACGACATGGTATGCCATCGCAAGGCACACCATCGCAAGGTGCCACTAAAGGTAGGTAGTGACAATCTGGAGACCATCGAGCATGTTCCAGGTAAGCGGAATCTTTCTGTTCCAACTCGTGAAGTGACAGACCGCAACTGAAGCACTTGACTTTATCCCCTCTGCCCAAGTAGATAGATCCGGCTCTAGCTAATTCTTCGGGGGTAGGTCCTCCCAGATATTTTGGCCATTTTCCTTGGAAGGTTTGGATCTGACTTTCAAAGTCGCAGTATTCAGGCAAACGCACAGGGAACGAATATTCGTCTTTCACAGGTTGAATTCGATGAGGGTACGGTGAAATATGCAGGAGTTTGCTCAGTTTTACATGACATCCGTAGGGTGGTAGCCACATGGTTTCATAAGGATGACATCCACCATGAAAACCAGTAAAGTGAAAAGGTGTACGATAACGAGTGGCATCGCTTTTGCATCCATCAGGTTTGACACGCACAGCATCACTTTCCATGGTAGGTACAGTCGTAGCAAAATTTCCATGGTGAGGTACTGAATCGCTGAGGCCATAGCGTACGGCATCCCTGCCATCGCAAGGCACAGCATCGTACTCGAGTTTGCTCTTGCTTGATACTTGCTGTGAAAGGATTCATCTTTCTTGCTTGGCGTTTGTAGTGACAATAAACTATCGGTCTTGGACGTTGTCCCTTTTTATACTAGTCGTAATGAAGTCTCGAGCTAGTACATCGTTCCTGTTTTATGACTAGTTTTGGAAGTCTTCCTTTTTTCTTCTTTAACAACGGTACTACCTTCTCTAAGGTACCGTCATACCTGAACCGTAGTGTGATGGGTGAAAATGCCATAGAAAGGTAAGGACAGTATGGAGCCCATTGAGTATGTTCCAGAATAGCTGAATCTTTATAGATACATCGATTCATACGCAACCTCAGGCCACAACTGAAACACTGTACTTTGTATCCCAATCCAGTCTCAGGTCCCAAGTAGACAAACCCTGTTCAAGCTAAAACATTCGCAGTAGGTAATCCTTCCCTATCCGTGGGCCATTTTTGAAACGTTTCTAATCGACTGGCACAACTGCAATAGTCAGGCAAGAAAACAGGAAAATGGTATGGTTTGAACTTGGAGTTTTCTGTGGGTTTCTCACTCGATTCTTGCTGTGTCGAAGTCATCCTTCTTGTTGGTGACAATCGTCTTGGAACCATTTTGTTATACCAGCGTGACCGTACGGTAAAGTGAAGCGATTGGGAAGCCGTACTAGCTTCTGGTACACGATTTGATAGACTTCTTCCAAGGGTCGACTGACGATTTTGTGTGTGGGTAAACGTACAATCTTGTGCGGTTCGTGGGTGGTCACTTTAAAATTTCCATCCTCTCCAGACTGCAAGGCTTCTTTCAAGACGCTAAAGTTCACCACTCGACTGGTGAGATAATTGAGAGTCAATCCTTTCACTTTGCACTCCGTGTGCACTTCTCCTTGTTTGTCCCGGTATTTGTAGCCGTAATTTTTGGGACCGCCACTTGAAAAACTTAGAATCTTGTCGTCGGGATGCTCGTCCGTCCATGCTCCTAAACGATCTCCTTCGATGTCAGGGTGAGGTTGACCCAGGCGATCGATGTAGATGCAACTGTCCGTGTCAAAATACAGCACACGATCTCCTAATAGTTCTAAAGCTTCGTACAGTTTTAAGCGAGCATGGGCTGTCACGTAAGCCGCAATGATGACATTTCCAAATTCGTCGGCTTCTACAAGGTCCAGTTCTTCTTCGTAATTGACTAAGATCAAGTCCTCACGAAGGACGTCCACGTGTTTCATGTATTTACTTTTGTCGTGAATCATCTGGAAGTAGCGGGAAGGTTCTGTCAAATACTCTGTCTTGGGTAAACACGGTCGTTGTGCCATTTTACCCCACAAACAATTCAACATCACTTTGGCAAACGATCGCCTTCCTTCGTTTTTCTCGATGTGGTCTAAAGTGATGCCTTCCTGCTCCCAGTATTTCTCTTTTAATTTCTTTTAATCTTCGGGAGTGTGGCACCAGGAAGGATAGCCGCTAGCTTCTTGTTTCAGTTTCAAAAAGGCATTATACGTAGTCTGCAAAAATCCCTTTTTGAGTCTCGTCGCCTTTGTGGTATTTTTCGGTCTTGGGAAAGTGGTAAATTTCGTACACTTCTAACAGTTGGTATCCCAAGTTCAGAGCTTTAAACAATTCCACGCTGACCCACGTTCTTCCATGGTCCGTTGTAAAAACTGATTTTTAGTGTTACGTTGAGGGTAGCAGATAGGACATCCGTGAAATAAGCACCCGTTAAACTCGTACACAATCTTGGGGTTTTCTAAGTCCCAGCCATCCACTGAATATCTTCCGATGGCTTTTTCGCCTCTTCCGTTGCGAGCATGTTGGATCCATTTGTCTTCCTTGTCACACAAGTAATGTAACCAGCGTAGGGCTTTGACCGAGTACTGATGTTTGACAAAGTTCGTCGTTTGAGGACTGATGACAGCCAGGGTGTTTTCGGGCATGAATCGTTGGCGGTACACTAAGGAACATGCTTTGGCAATGGTGCAGGCTTCTTTCAAAGGATCGATCCCTCCGTGTTCCATGAACAGTTCTCGAAATTTTCCACAGCAACGCCGTAAAATGTCCACGTCGGAACGACAATATTTTAACATTTCTTCCTGAAAGTCGAAAGGGCCCGAGGCGTGAGCGTGGTACCAAGCTTCTCGTTGTTCGGTACGCATGTTGTCAGGGTCGTAGTAGTGAGCCTCGGGCAAATGGGGTAGAACGGTATGTTGATTGGCTTCGGTATTGAAAAAGTGCGGAAAATAGCCTTTGGCCATTTCTGTCATTCCAAACGTTTTAGACATGCGACTCAAAGGCATGGCCAAGTAACTCATCGAATCTTTAAACTGCACTTGACCCACTAGCATGGAAATGATTTTGGCTCCGTTCAAAGTCACTTTAGGACGTTCGGTACTTTGTTCCATATAGTATCTCAAAAGAAACTGTCCATCGTATTCCGAGAAATTGTGAGCCATCACCGTGGCATAGCGATGACAATCTCCGTAACGTTCGATGTCTTCTTGACTCCACGTCTCATCGATAGGGTTTAAGATCCATTGGGTAAAATCACCCAATGTGTTCGGTCCTCGAAAGATTTTTTCACGTCCTCCAGGATTCTTGCTACAGTGAGGGCAATGAGTCAAGATAGGCTCTTGGATGCACTTCTCACACGCTCGATGAGCCACGCAGAAATTTGGAATGTGAATGCCAGTCTCTTGCATGCATTCGAAATCGAAAAAGATGAAATTCCCTTTCTTCTTGTGGTCATCTTCTTCCTGTATGGAATGGTATTTCTGAATGTAGCATTCGTGTTCCAAGTCCACGATTTGGCGACAAATGTGAGATCTTTTCTTTCCTGAACAGACGTGAGCCTTGGCATTATTGGTACGTATGCCTTGTCCACAAGTAGAGCACAATCTCAGGAGTTGGCAAGCACTTTTCCGCTGTGAACCTTGCGTTTTCAGATGTTGTTGGTAACAGGTCTGACAGACGTGCGCTGACAAGCTGGGCAATGCACTCGTTCTTGTCCTTCGTCCAGACAGGGATTAGAGGCTAAACATCCCTCACATTTCGATCCGCAATGCTTGTGTTGCTCTCGATTGTTATAGCCATAGCCACCTTTCTCACAGTAATAACCGTATGACAGGAATGTAGTGATACTGGTGGTGGCATCGAAATGTTCATCGTAATGATAGACGTGAATGTATTTTCCGTCTTTGAAATATTTGCCTCGAAACAACAGAGGCCCGTGCACTTCTTGAGGGTGCACTTTCAAGGTGTAGCGTGGAGCCAAGACGTCTTGCAATTTTTGCATTTCAGGAATGCCGCAGGGTGTGTCTTTGGATAGCCCTGCTTGCTGTAACAGGAGTTCTGCAACTCTTTGTTCTTTGGCTCGGTCCGATTGTTGAATAGTTTTCCAGGCTCTATTCCATTCTGCCGTGTCGTTCTTGTCGGCATTCTTTCGTCCCACCACGATGGCACGGGCTAAGCACATTTGATCTTGAGGGTTGTTAATTTGAACGATGCTGCGCTTGATGCTGCGAAGATTGTCTACCAAGATCACCTTTTTCTGCCATGTCCTGTCCCTTGGGGAAGAGACACGTGGGTCATGAACAGTGTCGCTTTTTCGTCGGTGATGTGAAACTTGTCGTTGGATTGTTGTACGTGTTGAATCTTTCCATGGCTTTGGAAGGTGTCAATTCTGCTGGGCTGCTAAACTCGATCCAAACGGGGGACTTCAAACTGTCGTGATGAATAGAAAGTCTCAAGCGATCGTCTTCTTTGGCTTGACATTGCCGTTTCAGTGTGGTTAACAAAGAATCCCACACATCAGTGATGAACCCTTCTGCTTTCTCCAACGGTACGTCGGAGTTGAAATCTTTAAACTTCACTGCGTACGTGTAGGCCGTAGTTCTAAATTTTCTAGAGAAGCGTTTGTCCGTCTCTCGAATGTGGAAGTACTTTTCAGGGTTTACTGGTGGTGATGGACTTTGGTTTGGTGTAGACTCTCTGGGCCTAGATTCTGGTTCACTCATCTTATCTTCAAAATCACTGGCATGAATTTGAACCAAGACTTCAGCTACTGTGCGAGGAGATAAATCATGTTTCTGCCTCGTACTTTCTTCTCCTTTCTTTATGATATGATGCGATCGTTTCATCTTGGCTGCAAAAAGTTAAATGACTACATTTGAAACGCCACGGACCCCTATATGTCCATGTCAGACTCAGTGTATATATAAAGGGCTGGTGCCTTCCCTCTCAGTATTCATTTCGCTATCAAGCCGATCAACACGATGGAAGAACCCACAAAGATCGACCTTCTGATCAGAGCTTTGCGAGGTGTCATAAGAAAGTTTTCTTCAGACAAGCCGACGGACTACTCTCCCTCCTTTCGAGATAAAAGTCAAGATACTTGCTATATCTGCCAGAACAAAGGGCATTGGGCTACAGAATGTCCAGATCGTCATAAAAGCAAGACCAGTGCCAGAAGAGACAAAAGTCAAGATACTTGTTATCATTGTAAAGAGAAAGGACATTGGTCTTCAGAGTGCCCTAAGAATCAAAAGGAGCAGGAGGAGGAAGAAGAAAAAGAGGTGCCCTCGGCAAAGGAAGAACCCCGTCACGTTCAGAAAGAGAAGACAGAAAAGAAAAGAAGACGAGAAAAAAGTCAGGAAGAAGAGGAGGAAAAAGCTGTGAAAGTGAAGAAATGTAAGAAACAGAGAGAGTAAAGAAAAAAGACAAAGAAGAAGTCTATGAACTTTTTTAAAAAAGTGTTGTGTTATATTGTGTTGTGATATTGGATTGTAAAAATTTGTAACAGAATAGACCAGACTGAAAAAACGTAAGTATCTTTTGGTTTTGATTGTTTAGAATATTAAGGACCTACGCTCACGCACTCACACACGTACATCATTGAGCAAACAAGGGATTTTGAGTTTTAATTGATTTTGGCAAAATGAATTGTTATCTCTTTTCGAAAGAAGTGAGTGGCCCTGAAAAGGGCCATTGGGTATATTTTCAGAAAACAATCTCAGAAACGACTAGCAATCCTCTTTAACTGCCTTAAGCCTTTGCCACGGCCAAGGCCTACTTCTGGACTTGCTCCTGTCAATGATTTGGTAGAAATCACTAGGGGTGGTATCTCCAGTGGTGTGTGTGTGTGTGTGTGTGTGTGTGTGTGTGTGTGTGCGTTCGCATTCGTTTGTGAGGATAGTATAGTGTGTATGTTTTTTGCATTCTCGTTCGTTGTTGTGGATAGTAAATAGGTGTGTGTTTTATGCTTTCTCATTCGTTGGTGAGGATAATAAATATGGTATGTTTCATGCATTTTCATTCGCTGGTGTAGATAGTAAATAGGTGTGTGCTTTATGCTTTCTCATTCGATGGTGAGAATAGTAAATAGGTGTGTGTTTTATGCATTCGCGTACGTTGGTGAGGATAATAAATATGGTATTTTTATGCATTCTCGTTCGTTGGTGTGGATGGTAAATAGGTGTGTGTTTTATGCTTTCTCATTCGTTGGTGAGGATAATAAATAGGTGTGTGTTTTATGCATTCTCATTCGTTGCTGTGGATAGTAAATAGGTGCGTGTTTTATGCATTCTCGCTCGTTGGTGTGGATAGTAAATAGGTGTATGTTTTATGCATTCTCATTCGTTGGTGTGGATAGTATATGTGTTTGTATTTTCGTTCGTTTGTTTGGATTGTAAGTATGGTTTGTTTATACGTTCACGTCCGTTTGTGTGGATAGTAAATATTGTATGTTTTGTCTTCTCTTCCCGTTTGTGTGGATAGTATATATGGGTGTGTTTGTTCTTCTCTTCTCGTTTGTGTGGATAGTAGATATGGGTGTGTTTTTTTCTTCTCTTCCCGTTTGTGTGGATAGTAGATATGGGTGTGTTTTATACTTTCTCATTCGTTGGTGTGGATAATATATATGTGTGTGTGTTTTATGCATTTTCGTTCGTTGGTGTGGATAATATATATGTGTGTGTGTTTTATGCATTCTCGTTCGTGGGTGTGGATAGTAAATAGGTGTGTGTTTTATGCATTCGCGCTCGTTGGTGTGGATAATATATATATGTGTGTGTGTTTTATGCATTCTCGTCCGTTGGTGTGGATAGTAAATAGGTGTGTGTTTTATGCATTCGCACCCGTTGGTGTGGATAATATATATGTGTGTGTGTTTTATGCATTCTCGTCCGTTGGTGTGGATAGTAAATAGGTGTGTGTTTTATACTTTCTCATTCGTTGGTGAGGATAATAAATATGGTATGTTTTATGCATTCTCGTCCGTTGGTGTGGATAGTAAATAGTTGTGTGTTTTATGCATTCGCGCTCGTTGGTGTGGATAATATATGTGTGTGTGTGTGTGTGTGTGTTTTATGCATTCTCGTCCGTTGGTGTAGATAGTAAATAGGTGTGTGTTTTATGCTTTTCATTCGTTGGTGTGGATAGTAAATAATATGTGAAGTGAGTGTATAGGATGTTTTCGTTCACGTCCGTGCTTGAAGTATATAAAAGCATAGCGTTTGTCATTCGCAACACATGACCCAGCTCGGGGCTAAGAGCCCAGCTCGGGACCAAGGGCCCAGCCCGGGGCTATAACCAGTCGCAAAAGCGCTTAAGTGCACAAGCGACTATAATCCTTCAGTCAGTCATTCGCACCATTCAACGCTGAATATAAAAAATGGCTAGCAACATGTAGAGAATGATAAGATTGCAGTAGGTGGTAGACACACTAGGCATGGTGGAGGAGATGCTACTTAGAATGCAGCTTGGGGCTTACAGCCCGCACAGATTGGCTGTGGAAATCAACAATTTAAAGAGAGGAAAGGAGATATTAAATGAGATGATTAGAACTGAAAAGGACGAAAAGGAAGATTTAGAAGACAAAAGGAGGATGAGGGAGTGGAACGAAAAAATAGAAAAGGAAGAAGAAAATGAAAAAAGGAAGAAACAGGAAAAGGAGGAGGAGAAGGAAAAACAGGAGGAGGAAAAGAATGAGAAGAAGAAAAAAGTGTAGGACAGAAAATAAGAAGTTGGTGGAGGAATAGAAGAACTTAGAAGAAGACAAAGAAGAAAACCAAAGGCCCTTTTCAGGGCCACTCCACTGCCTCGAAAAGATTTATTCTTTCTTGCCTAAAAAATTTTTTTTATTCGATTGTATAATTTATATTTAACTCCCCAAAACATTATTCTCTTACCTAAAAAATTTTGTCAGTCGATTTTATCATTTGTATATGATAGATTGATGTTCATCAATCTATGGGGAAAAAAAGAGAATATATAAAACATTCTATACTATACTATTCATTGACACGAACGCGAATGATTCAAACTTTGTATAGAAATGACACAGGTGGCATGACGTCACGGTACTTGCTATACACAAACACGAACGCGAATGATTCGTGTTTGTATATAGAAATGACACAGGTGGCATGACGTCACGGTACTTGCTATACACAAGCACGAACGCGAATGATTCGTGTTTGTATATAGAAATGACACAGGTGGCATGACGTCACGGTCCTTGCTACATTGTTGCAACTGTCCAGTACCGTGACGTCACCCTACCTGCTCCATTCCTCTTGTCGCTATACAAAATTCCCATTGAGGCTATACTATCCCAGGGTGTGCTAGTCGCTATACAAAATTCCCATTGACGCTATACAGTCCCAGGGTGTGCTAGTCGCTATACAAAATTCCCATTGTCCGTAGACAGACCCAGGGTGATTTTTTTGTCCGTATAAATCTTGTCCGTAAACGTGCCCAGGGGTCTGTAATGTATTTTCCCATTGTCCGTAAACGTGCCCAGGGTGATTTTTTGTCCGTATAAATCGTGTCCGTAAACGTGCCCGGGGGTGGGGTGGGGGTCTGTAATGCTAATTCCCATTGTCCGTAAACAGCCCCACATTACTACTTCTGTGTGGCTGTTTCCATTCATGCAATTTTAACATTAACAAGATGTTATTCTTGTTCTTATGACGCTTGTAGATACAATTGACACGTTATGTGTCTGTAATGGGACTTTTACTGAAACGAGTGTCTTACTGATAGTGGCAAGTCATTTTCATGCATCTGTATAAGAACGAGTGTCTTATTGACAATGTCAAAGTTCTTGTTATGTATTTGTATATGAACGAGAGTTTTATTAACAGTAAAGTTCTTGCCATGTATATATACATGAACGAGTGTCTTAATGACAGTGTAAATTTTTGTCGTGTATCTCTGTACATGAACAAGTGTCTTATTGACATTGTCAAGTTCTTGTCGTGTATCTGTATATGAACGAGAGTTTTATTAACAGTGTGAAGTTCTTATTATATATCTGTACATGAACGAGTGTCTTATTGACAGTGAATGGTTTTTGTCGTGTATCTGTATATGAACGAGTGTCTTATTGACAGTGTCAAGTTCTTGTCATGCATCTATACGATCGTATGCTGAAATAAAAATGCATGGTGGGATGGTATGATACTTTTGACCTCAAGCATAAATGTCTGTCACATCTTGAATTACCGTCTTACTCTGCTTGATACTAAGATCTGCCATTCTTGTAGCGGACCTCGGACACGATCGCAAGTCCCCTTTCTGTGTCCACTCTCCAAATAGTTCCACTCAGCAGATGCTTCAAAAGTCTCCTGAAGAACTGACATTAGTTAAAAGGCGTTTTATTTCGTTATTGTGAACTTGGACTATTGGCCCAGTAAGGAATCTTTTAAAGCCTTGATTTAATGGTATTGTTTATTGCAGGAATCCTTCTTTTCTAAAATAGAGCAATAAATTGTTTCTATGTTGTGTCCCAATTTATCTAACAAAATCATGTACTTTCTGTGATTTATGCCACTATTATTTCTAAAGCAGGCCAACAGTGGGTGCAGCGTAACAGCATTTGAATTCCAGAAGGCGCTTTGGACTTCATCTGCAGACGTGTAACGAAAATTCTCTGCAAAATCCATCAGTAGCATGACATGACCGATTGGTAGGTTATCTTTCGGGTTTTTAATTGCCTTATACTACTTATTACCTTATGAGCACGTTCTTTAAAATCACATGTCTGTTCATGGAACATTATCACTAATTCACGTATGTCTGTATCTGTTACAGATACCTTTGTTCGTTTTGTTTCTCCCATCGTCTAAAATAACCTGTTTCATTGTTCACGATGAACTCCTTCAGTTTCCATTTTGGAACCCCTACAAACTGCGCGCTTCATTAACCTGCATTATAAATTCATCGTGGTTTAAGGGAACACTGGGTCCTGCAGATCTAATAGGTTTCAGAGCTGAGGCCATATTCTGATGATTTTGGCAAAGGCATTGGTGTCTTATATACCTGGTCAAACTGTTTTGGGGCGCAGAATGTTGTAAATGATATTCTTCTCTGAGTTTCCGTTACAAACTAGAGGCCAATGCGTCTCATGCTATCATTTAGGGCCCTCTTTTGTGCATAATTTTCGCAATACTTTACCTTATCATTATTATTTTTTGTTTGACTGTTATTAGCTATGAATAAAACTATGCCTCATTTGATCTCAACTACTCGCTTTCTTTTTATTTTTTTTGTATTCTTCGTACTTGGATATCTCGTAGTTTTCTTGTTTAGTGATGTTCGACAAAATCCTCAGGTTTTACTAAGATTTGACGTAAGCTGGCATTTTCTTAAAAGTTTTCTGGACAGAGCTCTGGTTATGAGGATTTACCTTTGATATCATAGGTTTCTCTTGCCCTTTTATTTCATCAGATGAGGTATAGGCAAGAAGCAGATTATCCTTTATCTCATGAGATATTTTCCTTGGAGATATACCTGTGTCTTCTTAATCTTGCGTCACTATTTTTGTAGGGATAGATGTGTTTGCCAAAATATCAACTTCTACAGCGGAAGTGCTTGGTTCTGCATCTAGAATTTTTACACTCACAAAACGTTTGTCCGTGTGTACTTTGCTTGTCCCTTAGCAGTAAATGGAGATACCATAGGGACAATGGGACTTCAGTGTTAAATTTGGGTGTTTTCACTATAGGGACAAGATTTGTAGGGACAATGGGAATTAGCATTACAGACAGAGTCTTTGTACTATAGGGTCAAAAGGTATAAAAGGAGTGGGACTGTACAGGGACAGTAGGACTTGAACAAGGGTGACACTGAAACCACTGTTGCAAGTGCCAGAACTCAATCGGGTGGAACAGTGTGGCAAGGGGTTGTCTAGGGACAAATAGAGACATAGACATAGAGATGTGGTTAGAGACAGGGTTAGAGACATAGACAGAGACATAGACATATCACACGAACAGAGATTTATGGACATAAATCTATCACACAAATAACTACACAACTGACTAAAAAAAGTTTAGGCAAGAGATGAAATATATCTTTTCAAGGCAATGGAGTGGCACTGAAAAGGGCCGTTTAACTTTTTCTAATTTCTCTCCTCCCTTCTTCTTCTCCACCATCTTCTCATCTTATCCATTACATTTGTCTTCTTCTTTACATTCTCTTTCTCCTCCTCCTCCTTCTTCTCCTCTTGTTTTCTTTTCTCATTCTCCTCTTATTCAAGCTTAGCATTCTAGGCTCTCATTTGCTCCTTTTCCTCTTTGTCCTCATTCTCCTCCTTTTCCTCTTTTATAAGCTTTCTGAGTCTTTCCTTGGCCTTTCTTAAATTATTTATCTCCATTTTTACTCTGTGAAGACTATAACATTCATCTTCCAACATAACCAACATTTCCTCCAACATCCCTATATCGTCCATCACTTCTTGCAACTTCTGCATTTTGTTGACTTGATTGCTTGCCATTTTTTTTTTTTTGTTTTTTTTTTTTTCGTTTTCAATTTTGAATGGCGCGATTGCTTACTTACTTATTTTGGATTAAGTTCGCTTTCGCCAGCTTGGGCATGTGCTACCGATTAATGCCCCCACGGGAGGCTGATTGATTTTTTCGAGGGGAACGGAATAGTGCCGCGTCCCCCAACGCTTTTATGCACACAGAGTGTGCTGATAGATTTTGTTCGTATTCGGAACATTGAGTACCACGGGACAAGTGGTCAGTGGAAATTGACCTACACGCACTCACATGGTTAGGTAAAAAATGCCAGGTCGAGGCAAGGCAGGAAAGGTGGTCGAGAGGAAGGCGCTGTACATCCGGGTTCTTCTAGAATCCCTATTTTTCCGAAAAGTAAATGTTGACGTCTAGACGCAATTACTAATTTTGATAATATTATTTGTGCTGCTTATAGAGGTGGTAATGATACAGTGGGCCAGCCTATGTTAAATTTTTAATATGATTAATTAATATTTGGTTGGTCTTATTTAAATATAACAGTTTTTGCCATATGCGGGGGGACTGATGGCTGGGTTTTGCCACCTTATGTATCTAAATTAGGGTCCTTGTGTGACTGGACCCAATGGCTTTGGGTTTGAGCCACCTTATAGAGCTAATTTGGGGTCTTATGCTATGTCTATATCTTGTAAATTCAAGATTTTTAACGCGCCGCATTGTGCGGCTTGTCCTGATGGCTTTTGGTTTTAAGCCACCTTATAAAGCTAATTTGGGGTCTTACGTTATATTTAGTAAATTAATTAGTCAAACTGTTGCCGCATTGTGCAGCTGGTCCTGATGGCTGGGTTTTGTGCCACCTTATAGTGACTAAGTTTAATGGGCCAGTTTCATTGTTTATGTTTTAATGATCCACTGTATCACAAGATGTAGAAGAGACAAAGGAGAAGTTGTTAGTAATTGTATTTGGGAGAAATTGTGATGGATTGGTAGTCGACTTGGATAACTGCAGTCATATTGCATTGCTTGACGAATCATACTTCCAACGCCGCATGTGGTATCTTAGTAGGTGATGGGTGCAGATATTGCATCGGCCCGCGCACAGGCTGGATCACCCCTACTTGAGTGATTAACCGTATGCCACCTCCGCACCCTCTTTCCCACCCCAATAAAAAATCATAAATGCGTCCAGTGAACACATAGACGCCCATATAGAATCAGCATCAGACACATGATTCGCATGGGGTGTAATTTATGTTTTAATTTTAAAGTTCTTTATGGTAACGAGTGGTAGTCATACTGCATTGCCTATTTACCTATTGCCTATTGTATTGCTTAACGAATCACACCCCTAATGCCGCCTGCAGTGCCGTAGTGGGCGGTGGGTGCAGGTGCAGCATCGGTCCGCGCACAGGCTGGGCCACCCCTACTTGGATGACAATCCCTATGCCACCACCACACCTACCTCCCCCCCCCCCCGGCCACCTGCATGGAAGCGGCACCAGCTGCATGACTCGCAAATTTGGCCAATAATGTTGGAGTATATTTAAATTTTTCCAATTATATCAATTTCTCTAAGGAAGAGCAAAATTGACTCATTTGTTATATTCGGGTTAGGGTTGCTGTATTGTAATAAGTCTGGATAGGAATATGGCGAACCAATTGCGTTAAGGGAAGTGAATAGTTTTTCCCTTTGTTTTCGGTTTTTGTGGCAGATGTTAAACACATGATGCAGATCCTCAGTTCTGGGGCAATAGGGGCAATTGGAATTTCGTTCTTCATTGGATTTTATGTATCTCCCCATATTGCCTGCTAGCAAAGTTTTGCCAGTTTTAATTCTGTTTATGACTCGTTGGTCATGTTTATTGAGAGTTGGTGGAGCTTTGTTTTTTACGGCGCACTATTTTTTGTATGGAATACTGTTTGCGACCCTTAGTACATTCATTCTATTTGCCATTTTGTAACGATTGGGGGGGGGGATATCACGTTGTATAATTCTGGGATGCTGTAGTCAATGTGAATGTAGTTTGAGCCATTAAGTCGAATTATTGCTGCTAAGTCAGCTTTGTCATTTCCTGGTATATTAATATATGATGGCACCCACATAAATTCTATAATTAAGTCTTGATTTAGCATATTTTTTGAGAAGCAATCTTGTTTCTTTTAAGAAATTTTCTCTTCTAGTTGTATTTCTGGTTTCCAGGGAATATAAAACGCTAAGCGAATCGCTAATTATTAGCGTTTTGGGGAACTTACGATTGTCTGCCAATTTGATTGCTTCTAATATAGCCGAGAATTCTGCTGTGTAAATAGAGCAGTTATCGGGGAGTCTTGATCCATATTCTTCATTTATCTCCGGTATGGTAAGGGCAGCAGCGGTTTTGTCTGGGTTGTTTGTTTTTGATCCATCGTTGTAAATTTTGATATAGTCCTTGTACTAGTTGTCGATTATTGTTAACACTTTGGATCTTATCTCTAGCGGGCGGTCTTGTTTGGAGCCAAAGGATTTTGCTAGGAGATTAATGATGGGTTTTTTGCATGTCCAAGGGGTAGAATCTGGGTATTTGATGGTTTCCGTCTGGAGCTCTTCTGTATTTCGTTCTCTACTTAACTGATATATCTTCTTTGCCGATGGTGGGTTAGGAACGAATCTCTTACTGAACGGGACGTTGCACCTGTTGATGATGTCTCTCGTTGGGTGTGAGGGATCATGTACTGAGACTCTCGCTGCATATCTTAATATCAACTCTTCTCAATGCGTGTGGTGTCTCACCTGTGAGGAGTTGCATTTCTTCTTTGGATGTGTTTGGTAAGGAGCCTGTACATATACGTAACGCCTTGGTTTGGATTATGTCCAATTGTTTAAGGAGGGTTTGTTTGGCTGATGCGTAGACCTGGCACCCATAGTCCACTTTTGACCTAATTTCGTATTGCATGTATAGAGTCGGGGGGGGGGGGGTTGAGGTCATGTACCTAGGTTCATGGGAGAATAAAACTTCTGTTGTTTTCTCTTTTGATACTTTAAATTCCCATCTATCTGCCCATTTGCCAATTTCTGTTAAATTGGTTTGTAAATCAACGATGAGTTGTTGGCTGGTTGGATTACCCGCTTTCCATATGCCACTGTTGTCAGCAAACTGCGATAAGTCAGTTTTGTTAAGGTCGACAGCATGTTCTAGGTCATTGATCATAATGTTGAAAAGGGTTGGGCTTAGGACACTTCCTTGCGGGGTACCGTTTTCGAGTTCATAAATTTCGGAATACTGATCCCTTATTCTGGTTCTAATCTGTCTTCGTTTTAGGAAATTATGGATCCATTTGTGCATACGGCCATTAATCCCGTAATGATTTAATTTGGCGATAAGTCCGTTAGTCCAAACTAGGTCAAAGGCTTTCTCTAGGTCAAGAAAAATCGCTGTAAGATGTCAATCGCATTTTCGTTTAGCATTAAATGCTAGTTTAATGCGAGATTCAAGCCTCACTAGTTGGTCTAAGGTGGATCTTTTGTTACGGAAGCCGCTTTGATTTGGGGAGATCAGGTTGTTGCTTTCCATATGATGTTTCCATCTGTTGTTGACCATAGTCTCCATCACCTTGCATATAGTGTCAGTGAGTGAGATTGGTCTGTATGATGAATGGTCTGTATGATGTGGGGTCTTTTCCGGCTTTTGGGATTGGGATAACGATTGCTTGTTTCCATTTGGTAGGGATCTGTCCTGTTTTCCATGATTGATTTATTAGATTTAGTAAACTGCCTTCAATATTTGGAGGGCTGCTTTTGCATATTTCGTATCCTAGATTATCCTCTCCTGGTGAGGTTGATTTTTTTATCCCTAATAGCTATTTTCCATTCATCAATAGAAAAATCAGCGTTAAGCTGGCTGTATTTGGTATCAAGGTCTGTGTAGAAATGAGGGTATTTTTGTTCTACAATTTTCCGATGTGCTTGAAATTGAGCCGAGTGATTGCTATTACTGCTCATGCCTGCAAAGTGGTTTGCCAGATGGTTAGCTTTTTCTTTATTTGTTGTCATTCCTTGGATATTGGGCATACTGTATGCAGATTTGCCTTTCATGGATTTTATCTGATTCCAGACTCGCTTGGAATTGCATTTTTTTTTTAGGTCAGTGGTAGAACAGTATTCGTGCAATGTTGTTTCCTTTGCTTTGCGAATTACTAGCTTGGTTTGTTTTTCCTTAGATTTGTATTCTAAGTAAACTGTTGATTTGCCTGTGCGTCGGAATTTGTTCAGGGCCTTCTTCTTCTCTTTGATTATGCTATTGTACTCATCATTCCACCATGGGATGGACGGTTTTGTAAGAGAATTGTTCCCTTTTCCTGTTTTGGGGATACTTTTTGTGGCAGCTGCATTTATTACATCTAGGATGTTTTGGTCGAATTTGTCAATGTCATCATCCTGTAGTTGTTACTCGGATACGCTGGTAAGTAGAGAGTTGAATATGTGCCAGTCGGCTTTATCCAGTCTCCATTTGGGAACTTTAGAGGTGTTAGTGATTGGGTGGGTAAGACTGACGGTGATGTGTATAGGGAAGTGGTCGCTTCCTAATGTGGTTTCTCGATCCACTTCCAAGTTAATCAAGGTGGCTAAGTTTGGTGTGCTGATCGTTAGGTTTAATGCGGATAAGGAGCCGTCCTCTGGGCTAAGCCTAGTTTTGGATCCGTCATTGAGTATTACTAGGTTATTGTTATATGCCCATTCCTCAATCGTAGAACCTCGCTTGTTTAGGTGGGTTCCTCCCCAACGTTTGTTGTGTGTGTTGAAATCGCCACAAACTATGTACCCATTTGCAGAGCTGGTTATCTGGTCATAGTTTAGGGTGAAACATTATAAGTTTTTCCATTGTCATAGATATTGAAGATTTCTATAGTAAGCTGGCCTATGTGGATTAGTATTGACTGGTATTCTAAAGTTATTGGGTGAATTCTGTCAGAAAGAGGGTTTGATTGTTGTTTAAAGGTTGTATTTGGGAGTGAGTAGCTGACAAAGATGGCAAGACCCCCCCCCCCTCCATTTTCAATGTCCCTCATAACAAATTTGCACGTTGAATAGCCCACGATTTTTGGCAAATATTTGGAGGTCTGTTTTAGCAAATTTCTTGGATACAAATAATGTCTGGTTTTTGTTTAGTGTTATTAAGTTTGATAAGGAGTTCTGGCTTATTCATGTTTAGTCCCCGACTATTCCATTGCCAGATTACTAGGCAGTTTGTATTAGTATTATCCTTCTGATTAATGGTTAATTAATGTATTTTAGTTCCGGATATTTATTGAAAGGAAACAAGGTGTTTATCCAACAAATCCGTAAGTAATTTAAAGAAAGGTATGCAAGGTATGCAATCCAATTGGGTGAGGGTTGCAATACCCGCCAATAAATCTTTTATGTAATGTATAATAGTGATGTTAGTAAAAGCTTCTAAATTTCTATGGCTGTTAGTTGGCGGGATTGGTTTATTACCAGCATTGCTTTTTACATTATTACCTGCATTGCTTATTGGCGGGATTGGTTTGTTACCAGCATTGCTTTTTCCATTGTTACTTGCATTGCTTATTGGTTTGTTATTCGTTTTTCTGGATGGTTCAATGTTTGGTGACGTGCACACATGCTGTTTGGTTGTCTATAGATTTGAGATTGAACCGCTGTTACCATTAGCATTGCTTTTTTTCGTGGGCTTATGCTCAGCCTGCTCACTAATCCTTTTGATGGGTGGTGGGGTTGGGTTCTCTGTCAGCTCGATGGAAATAGGAGGGTTATTTTTATGGTTAGTAGATTGCGGGGAAGGTACTGTTCCCTTGCCCTGCTGTATACACAGAAGTGACGTCAACGATTTGGCTCTTTGATAGGTTAAGCTCCTTTCCTCCTTAAGGCGAATTATTCCCTTTTCCCTTAGGGTGTATGGACAGGAATTCAGTTTGAGGTGATGTGGTTCTAGGCAGTTTGCGCATTTTTGGCCCTGAAAAGTGCACTTGTTACTGTGACCTCCGCCACAAGTGTCAGATTTTTGCTTGTATTTACACCTGCTGGCTTGGTAGCCCCATGCTTTGCAGTTACTGCAAAAGCGTGGTTTGATAATATAGTCTTCGAGGGGGATAGAGTGGCCATCGAAAAAGACAAGTAGAGATGGGGTTGTATAGAATTCTAGCAATATGGTGCGATTGATTCGGATTATAGTCACGTATGCACTCAGTGCTTCTGCGACTGGTTGTGGCCCTAGGCTGGGCGACGGTCCCCTTAAGGGGGCGCTTGGCCCTAGGCTGGGCCTTTCCTGTGCCGTGTTATCCGGGGTATGAGCATGGTGCCATCATATCCCCGTAGATAAAGTGGACGAGTCTACATCGCTCCCAAACCGCAGACCCACCACCAGGTCTCCCACCGCGGCCCCCTTCCCCCGCGTCACCTCACCAAAGACGAAGCCCAACCTGCTTTATTTCAGAAGGGCAGACTTTGTGGTAATTGTGTCCAGTTGTTCCTATGGATGTCCCTATGCCAATTTTGTGTTAGCCACCTGTGCAATTTATTCAATTTTTGTAGGGTTGTGAATTTAGAATAAATTTTGTGTTTGAATTTCGCGTACTTAGCGTACTTATATGGGTCTAAATTTTACCAATCTGCTGGATGTGGGCCATCCTACAATTTAGCTCCGCCTAGGTATTGTTGGTTGTATGTTTTTTCGCCGCCGTCCTAAAGGATCATGATTATGTGGTATCGGTCTACCGTGATGAAAATGGAGACCTTTGGTTGAATTTTTGTGGGACAGCAGGCAGAGCCGCCTGGACTGTCCCTTGCCTTTGAGTTTGTCCGTGTCGGGGGTGGGGGAGTTGTGGGACAGCAGGCTGAGCCGCCTGGACTGTCCCTTGCCTTTGAGTTTGTCCGTGTCGGGTAGGGGGGATTATGGGACAGCAGGTGGGTGTATCCTGGACTGTCCCTTGCCTTTGATTCGATACAAACACCTTTCTGCCGGGGACATGGTGGGAAGTCTTTGCTAGACATAGGCCTGTCCAGGTCAGGATCCCACCCAGGTATTGCTAGTTTAGCTTCCCTAGCACCTGTTTTGATGTTCCCAGCGAGGGTGTTAGTGTGTGTGTGTGTGTGTGTGTGCGGGGGCTTGGGTTTGTGGAGCAGCAGGTAGTGCCTCCTGGACTGCTCCTTGCTTTGTTGTTTGTCTGGCTAAACTGGCCATCCATTCTTTCTTGTGTACTTCCTGTCAGGGCCTTTTGACAGGTTGGCCAGTTACATCCTTTCTGAATGGCAGATTGTGTAGCTATTCGTTATACGTTATACATCTTTTCTGTAGGGACTGATTATACATCTTTTCTGTAAGGACTGGTTATACATCTTTTCTGTAGGGTATGGGTGGCAGATTGTGAAGCTATTACATCTTTTCTGTGGGACCCTTTTGGCAGGTTGATGAGACAAGTTTCTCTCCTTGGGAGGAGCATTAGATCAAGCCTCCTTTTCTGTTTCTTTCGTTGGTAGTTTTGACCTTGTCTCCTCCTCTGGTCCATTTTCTCTCTTTTTATATCTGAGGATGGTTCATCCTCCTTCCTCTGTCTGTTTTCAGTTGTATGTTGTTCTGTCCTCTGGTCTTTCTTTCCTCACTCTATTCAGTTGTATGCTGTTTTGTTCGATTTGTCGTGATTGTTAGCAATAGATACGTTATGTAAGATGTACAGAAATTTATTTTATTAAATTTTTTTTTTTTTTTTTTTGGTCGTCAGTAAGAAATAGGTTAGGTAAAAGGACTACACACACACACACACACACATATATATATTCCCTCCCCTTTTTTTTCCTATATAAACATATACATACATATATACATACATACCAATTTATTTATTTTATTTTTTTTCCCCACATATATATACATATACAAGAAAAGTGTAGCATTATTATAATTTTATTTTCTTTTTTTTTTTTTTTTTTTTTTTTTTTTTTCCCACTTAAACATATATACACACATATACATATATACATACAAATTTCTTTTTTTTTTTTTTTTAAACAAATATACACACTTTTTTTTTTTTTTTTTTCTCTATGGTTTGGGTGTGATAAGGATGGTTTGAGTAATTAATATTATGTGTGTTTTTACTAGTACTTAATGCGTTTTTAGATTTTGGGACGCCTATTAGTTTAGTTTTTATGTGTGAGGATTAAATGTATTGATGTTTGTCGATGTCTTTTAGATATTTTATGACATTATTATATGTGCGCTCAAGATTGACATTTTTATCGGCTGCAAGGAAATCTGGGTAGGTGGTTGGTGCTCCTAATTGCTGTTGGTAGTCCGTGAAGTGTTTCCTTTGGGCTGCAAGGCTGGTGCATTCATTGAAGATATGGTCCAGTGTCTCGGGTTGGTTGCAGGTTGGGCAGTTAATGTTGTTTTGTGTTCCGTGACTGGTGTTGATTAGTGTCTTACCTGTCCTTAACCTATTAATGATTTGGAGGTCCCTTTTCTCCAGACTTTTGTGTACTTTATACCCCCGGGTCACTGTGGGTAGTATGTCATGCAAGCGTCTTCCCTTTTCCGTGGTGTCCCATTGTTGTTGCCATTTGGAATTGATGGCTGTTGTGACAACGCTGTATAGTTCCTGTACACTGTGCTCCAGGGTTTGGATTTCCGCCTCTTGTAGTCCTAGCTTGGCCTCAGCATCCGCTTTGTCATTTCCGGGTAAGTTGATGTGGGATGGTACCCATAGGAATTCTACCTGGATTTGGTTAGTTCCCAGCTCTCGGAGAATCATTAGGGTTTTCTGCAGCATGTTCCCTCTACTCTTGGAAGTGCCACTTTCCAGCGACTTGAGAACACTTAGCGAGTCTGTAACAATTAGGTATTTCTGTTGATTCCAAGTTTGTATCCATATAAGGGCTTGTTGGATTGCCCAGAATTCCGCAGTGTAAATAGAGCAGCCGTTTGGGAGGCGATGGCGTATGGAGATGTTTAGTTCTGGTATAACTACTGCCGCTGCAGTCCTGTTGGGTTCTTGAGATTTAGAACCATCTGTGTAGATCCTGATGTGTTGTGGGTATTGTTCTTCAAACATGGTGTTGATTCCCGCTAGTAACTTCCAGGGATTGTGATGTTTCCGTCCTATGTTTTGTACTGTGAAGTTGATGTTGGGGGCAGTGTTTCTCCATGGGGTGGGATCAACAATTCTGATTGGTTCAGCTTGAAGTTCCGGAAGGTCTAGATCAAATTTGAGTGTGTGCGCCTTGTGAACAGCTGGCGGCCTTGGTACTAGTTTTGGGTTTATGTCCATGTCGCATCTACTGATGATATCTCTCACAGGGTGTGTATTTGGGTGGATAGATGTTCTAATGACATAACGCAGTGTTTGTTCCATCCTTCTTAGTGGTAGAGGTAGTTCTCCTACCATGGCTTGCAGTTCGTCCAGAGATGTGTTGGGAAGTACTCCTGTACAGGCTTTTAGAGCTTGGTACTGTACGCTGTTAAGTTTGTCCAGGATCGATTTAGTGGCCGAGTCATAGATTTGGCATCCATAATCGAGTTTTGCCCGAATGAGTGCCTTGTATAACATCAGCAGAGTGTGTTGATCCGCACCCCAAGTGGTCCCCTTGAGATGGTGGATAAGGTTAACGTCCTATTTGCATCTAGTGATAAGGTTTTGGATGTGGTGTGTCCATGTTAGATGTTCGTCCAGGATTATGCCTAGGAAGGATGTCTGTTGCACGAATGTGATTAGTTCGACTTGTAGATAAAGGAACGGGTAGCTGATCCTGCGTGTTTTGTTACGAGAGAATAGCAAAGCCACTGTTTTTGTTGAGGAGATTTTGAACCCCCAGTTGATCGACCATTCTGTGATAGAGTCTAAGGCTTGTTTTGACTATTAATATTATAACTATCACGATTGTCATTATTAATATTTTCATTATCACTACCAGTATTATTATTATTATTAATAATATTAATCTACAACAACAACAACAAGGTAAGAAGAGACGCCATCAACATTAACCTTTATATACAGCTCCTTCAAACAACATTATCAATCAGCATTCCAAAAGCTAAAGCAGAATACAATCAACACAACAACAGGAATCCACAAACAAGAAAACAGGAACAAATATGGAGCCACAGCCGAAATTAAGGATCAAGACCAGCAACATCAAAAGACAGGAAGCCTCCAAAGCCTACAACCTAAGGAAAAAACTTAGGCGCCTCTCACAAACAGAAAACCAGAACTCAAGCCATGCCACTAGGGATAATCAGGAAGATAACCACGAAGATCAAGAACAAACCAGGACAATCTACATTGGGACATTTCAACAAATCGTCAAAACGGTCCTAGATAGCAATACAGGCATTCTCACAAAGCAACAACCAACACATCAAAAAAGACACATAACAACTTTAGAAGAGGCTATAGCATCACTCAAAGTGGGCAAAACAAATAGACAAGCACCAATCAGAGTGTGTGAGCAAAATTATAGCACAACTTCCACCAATGAGGACCAAAACAGGGAAGACACCACCATCCTCTCACCACCCACAGCCAACATTGATAACATCAACATCCTTTTCACAAACACACAAACAACAACCACTACCATACAAGGGAAAAGAAAACAATACCCTGGACAGACTCACAAAGATTCGACACAGTCCAAGACAAAGCGGAAATGCACCACAAGTACTAGACAACAAATTAAAACATACCACCAACAACATCAACAAGAAAATAATACAGTAAATCAGGCAAAAGAGATCCCCCAAACTACACCCAGAGAGGACCAACATTCACTCGACAAAATCCAATACCCATATGACCCGGAATATGAAGCACAGGCTAAAGGCCCCAAGGGAAAACAACCGCTAAAGGGAGGTAATAAATCCAAGAACACAAAGAAACAAGACAACAAACACAATGAAGTGAACACAAAAGGACTCGACTATAAGAAGGACAACACAGACATAACCAGAGCTAATAATATTATCAAAGCTCGACCTGAACAAAACACAGAAACAGCACAATTCCTACAGGATAAACCCTCCAATAAAATATGCAACCAACTGAGACAATTTGATATACACAACAGCCAAGTACCAGGCCCCTCTGACACATCCCCAAAAGAAAACTTGACAACACTCACAACCACGACACCACAACTAGAATCCAACCATCATCAGGTGGATAGACTTCATAAAGGTAAACGAGAACCCCACCCAGCCAATCTCACATTATACATCAGCAGTAGGGATAACAAATTTCACAGAATTAACACCACAACAATCGCTACCAAGCTTAGACAACAACACACCATGGACTTCAAAATTGTTAGAACCAAAAATAACCTTATAGTTTGCTGCCAAAGCAAACAACAACTTAAGAAATACCTAGCCATCAAGGAAATTGGCGGAATCAAGATAAACGTACAGCAACACTGGAACAACTATAACAAGTACAGAAAAAATAACCAACTACACAAACAACCCAAGGCCTCACAACAAAAGGAACAACCACCTACAAATGAGGGAGCAGGTAAGGATAAAAAAATGGTGCGATTGACAAACGTTATACTTTATATACCTCAAACACGGACGTGAAGGAAAACATACCCTCACACCAACTACACATATCACATACCAAAAATTCACAGTGATATGAGTGCTAACCTAAAATAAATTTTTATACAAAACAGCACACTAATACTAACAAAACCCACTATACTTTCTATGAACACATTGTGGAGAAGGCAAGTTTTTTTTTGAAAAATACATTATCACCTACAATGACATCAGGTAAGTGAGTTAGTGTTTAAAGTGACACTACTCTACTTTCACACATAACAATAATTTTTTTACAGGGAGAAGGGTGTTTTGTTAAGGAAAAATCAAACACACACAAACTCAAACGTACGCGCGCACACATGCACACAAACACACACGTACGCGCGCACAAATACACATAATTATATGACCGGCAACTTGATCAGTCTCACTTTTCTAGAGATCTGGTTAGCTCTGAGAAGGGCTGTTTTTTTTTCTAACTCCAAAAGCACATGGTTAATGGTGACACCTCCCAGGCCGGGCATCACATACGCATAGCCAACTCCAGTCATTGTTCCAATTGACAGTTGTGGATGGGAGCGCAGAAGCCACTTGAGTGGCTTCATAACCCCAATCTTCAGTTTGTAGGATCCTGAAGTCTCTGTCTCTCTTGCTATCCTTCGTCCTTCCTGTGGATGCTGTGGTCTACATACTTGCAGGGCTCGCTGAGGCTCTCATTCTTGCTTCTGCCTCTCCAATTCTTCTTCCCAATTTTCGATTTGAGGGATCACGGTTCTCGGTACTGGTTGTGGCTGTGCCTGACGTCGTTGTGGAGGTGATGGCGTCCTCACCTCAGGCCTGAACTCACACGCTTACCTACGTATGAGGTGAGGCTAGATCTTTCTTTTCTTTTCCTTCTCTTCTTTCTTCTTTTTTTCCTCCTCTTCCTCAAGTCTGGCACTTTCTGAAATGGCCTCTATGGCTAGCTCATCCATGAGTCGCCTGGCATACTCCAGGTGCATTTGGAGTTCCAACAATTTTGCTGATTCTGCTCATCTTCTTTGAAGTTAATCAGTGAACGATGGGTAGCCAGAGTGACGAACGCTATAAATTATACACTTCAAACACGGACGTGAAGGAAAACATCCCCCTTACACAAAAACTAACAATGACTGACTGAGAAGGATTAAAGTCGCCTATGCTAACTTAGAGCTTTTGCGACTCGTTAATGCTCAATTGTTGAGCTTTTTAATTGGTCGGTGTTTCAGGAATAATGCCGCAAAAACACCGCTTTTATGTACGATAGTCGTACTTTTTAATTTGTATGTCAGGAGGTGGAAAGGATGAAGGGGACCCGGCGGGGAACGCCAACCGCTGATGCCGTGTACGCTCCAAAGGGCCCGGACCGACGTGATTGTATGTCAAATTCTGTCCAGTTGTGCTAATGGACGTTCCCTATCCCCAATATTGTGTGGGCCACCTGTGCAATTGATCTAAGTTGAAGATTGCCTATTTTATCCTTGTGTAGTTGGAATTTTGTGTACTAAACGTACTTTTAATAGCGAAATTACACCAATCAGCCGGGTGTCAGCCAATTTTTTTATTTTTTTATTTTTTTTGTTGTTGTTTTTTTTTGGGGGGGTCACGCATTGTTAGTATTAGTTTTTGTTTTTGATGGCGGAGGGATTAAAGGATCAGAGTAGTTTTGTACGATGGTGTTATCGAATGAGGCCTTCTATTGCCAATGAAAGTGCCTCCCTTGTATATAAAAGTAGGGGGTGAGAGTAGAGATGGGGGGATGGGGGAAGGAGATTCTTGGTGGATTCCACCCAGGTGTTGTTAGTATATTTTCCCTAGCACCTGTTTTAGGCCCCTTGTGTTAGTATTTACTATCTTACAAGCCAGAGAAACGAAGTGTTTATCGGTACACTTCTATTTTTTAACCTACAGACAAACACAAATACAAATATTTTGGAAATAGAGTAGTATGTCATTTATAGCTTGTTGGGGTAGCCCTAAAAGGGGCTGTTTTGTTTGGGATTGTGGCAATTTCTTATCGTCTAAGACTGCGTCCCCGTCTGGTTGCTGGCTTTCCGAAAGGATAGGGTCTGCTTGTGCGGAACTCGTGTCCACTCGACAGTCCACGAAACCTCTGTCTGGCTCCTGCTGTTCCTGTTGCTGCTTCCGCTGCTCCCTCTGCTTCTGAAGTCTATACTTCTCGGTCCACTCTTCTTGCTTCTTCTTGATTTCATCTCTGAAGACCTCTTCTATCAGGTCTTGGGCCACTTTTAACATCCTGATATTTTCTATCTCTTCAGGCTTGGGTATCAGGTTTTGCCTGAGACGATGTAAATTCACGTGGGCTTCATTCATTTTAGCGAAATTAGAAGTCATCTTCATAGGTTGACGAGTCAACAATGGATGGTAGGACTGAAGACCGTACCGATTTATATGGCTCAAGCGCGGACGCGATAGAAAACATCACTACGGTTTTTGGGTAGGAACGCTATAGCTCATCTCATGGTGAGGGATAGAGATAAGTTAAAGAGCATGTATAATGATTAAAAAAAAATTTTAAAACAAACTACCTACAATAATTATTTGATAACATTTTTATTTGAGGCTACTGGAGACGCGGTCACCGTCTCTGCAGGTCATGGTTTGGGGATCTAAGGTTGAGTCTTGGCCGAAGTCCTCTCTTGCGGCTAGCAGCTGCTTTCTAGAGTCTTTTCTTGGGGCTTTTTTTCTGGGGCTGTGACCTGGTCTTGACACCATTGCTCTTTTTCTTCTGGATACGTTTGGGTCGGGGAGTGGCTTCTTTTTCTTAGGGATAACTTTTGGGGCATTGGGATCCCATTATAAGAGGGAACGCTACCTCCAAGTTTCAAAATAATTTGCTTTTTGGTTTGAGCGTCGATGCGGAGATCTGCCAGGGGCGGTAAGGCTACTTTGTTTCTCTCAAAATGGCGTTTAGTTTGATGTGGAATGTGAATGATGCCTTGCAGTAATTGACGTGCTGTCACCGTAAACCATCGTAATATTTCTCTGAGACTGGCTTCTAAGACACGAGCACGTATTTGTGGATGTTTTTCATGACTGATGTTGTACAAGGCACGAATCAATTTGACGGGAAGATGAGACGTCATGTTGACGATATGCGAGACCCAAAGTGTCCGAGGTTTTTATAGAAGTTTTTTTAAGTCGACGGGGACGTGTACACAACAGGCCCTCCGTTTTGGCACCAGTGGTGAAATGGATGGGTAAGAAATCGCAAATAATCTGGGGTGGTGGGTTTTAAATCCATGAGTAAATAGGCGTGAGGGGTTTGAGTGGCATCGTCGTACGCATGAGTCAGCCAAGGTGTTCCTAACTGTTTGGCTAACACTTGCACTTGCGATTTATCTCTAGGGCTTTTAAACAAGACCACGTAATGAGCATTTAGAATGATGGTGCGAGGGGCTTTGCTTTGTTGAAACAAATTTTGAGTGATGCAAATGACACTGGAATTACGATGATGCCCTTTGCGCGAAAACCACAGTCTAATTTCTTCTTCGTCTTCTCCTAACGTGTCGTCGAAGATGACCAGATGGGTTTGACTGGGGCCAGACACGATCCTGTCGTCTTCGCTAGGAATGCCTTCCACAAGCACGATGGAATCGCCATGACTTTCTCGCAGAAGGCTGTACGCCGATTGCCACTCTTTGCAACATCACACGATACGTTGATCAAATGATGTTTATGTTCGATCAAACGTTTGACAAATTCGGTTTTGCCTGAACCGCTCGGTCCAGCAATTAACATGTTTAAGGGATGACGAAGATACAAGGCCTCCCAATTGGCACGATCCAAGTTTTCGTCGATGACTTTGAAAGTAGAGGAAGAGAGAGCAGAGACAGCAGAGGTAGCCATAGTGCAGAGAATGTCACTTTTGAAACGAACACAGGCAAGACAAGAGTTTTTATACTTTTTCAGTACACAGTACATGTTTATTTCAAAACATTTTAAAACTGAACACGAAAGACGAAACTACATAAAAGCTAAATGGTTAAGTACATCGATAAAATGCACATCAAAACGATCAAAGTGGAATATAATAAAGTCACTGTACAACGTTTTTTGTGACGAAGGTGTGGTGTCCTAGGGACGCTGGGTAATGTTCTTAAAGTCTCTACACTTGACACAGTCACACAGTGGTCCTCTCAGAATGGCATATCGGGGATTTCCATGTCAATGACAGTCCTGTCCTGAATGGGGTGGTTTTCCTCGGTGTCGGGCTCTCCTGGCACTGTGACTAAAACAGGTTTAAAAGTTACTTTTTCACTGGACGTTTGACTTCATGATCATAAATCTTGGGAATAGTTTGCCACTTCTTTTGTCCAAGCCTCGAAACCGAGACTTTTCCAGTCACGTACATCTTGCCAGTGAGGATGTAAGTCACAAGCTACACAAATATCTTCGTAAACATCTTCAGTGACTAAATGTTGACGAATCTTCTTTTCCCTGAGAGGCAGAGAAGGATCAAGATCAAAGCGCAAGGCTTTAACAGAATGAGTCTCTCGTGTACATTTAAAGGTACCACCCTCAAATATTTGGTGGTACTGTGAGGTACAGATTGTAGAGAGTCCACACGGAATCGGCAGGTCAAAGAAATCCCAGGAAGGAAGTCACTAAGACACAGACCACACGACGACAACAATTCAATGGACACAGTTCTCGTAAAAAGTGTTGGTAATCCTCCACAGTCTGAATAGTGTCATTGACGTCCTTCCACGGAATTCGTTTATCACGAATGATAAAGGTCGTGGCATGGTAGCAAACTTGTATACCCTCTTTTGTTAAAGGTAACAAATATACTTTTTGCACACAACTGATTGTACTCCAGTGGGGTATCCAAATTGTTTAGTCACTAACTTGCACTCCACACGTCGCACATAATTTACTCTACAGAAAATTTTTGTTCGTATAAAAGATTTTGGTAACCCTCTAAGTCTTCCTCTGGAATTCGATGCAGTATCGACACTTTGTAAGTAGTATGAGTTGCATCCTAAACCTTCTAACCCTCGGGCAGTTGATCAATGTCTGACCATTGGAACGCTTTCAAATGAATCAGTCCTCTGATAGCATTTAGGTACCAGCAGTAATTTAAAAGTTGATGATTGTTAGGATTGACAAACCCTCGGTAAATGCGTTCTCTCAACTCTACAGGCACACCACAAATGTTCTCTTGTAAAGTATCCATCAAGAGATTACTGAGGTCGTCCAACTAAGGGTAGGTAGTGACAGTGCGGAGACCATCGAGCATATTCAAGGTAAGCTCAATCTTTCTGCTCCCAATGGTGAAGTGACACACTGCAACTGAAGCACTTGACTTTATCACCTTCGCCCAAGTAGGTAAATCCGGGTCTGGCTAGTTCCTCGGGGGTAGGTACTCCCAGATATTTTTGCCACTTTCTTTGGAAGGTTTGGAAACGACTTTCAAAGTTGCAGTATTCAGACAAACGCACAGGGAACGAATATTCCTCTTTTACAGGCTCATTTCGATGAGGGTACGGTGAAAACCGCAGTTGTTTGCTCAGGCATGGATGACATCCGTACGGTGGTAGTCATCCCCGCAATCTCAAGGCACAGCATTGCACTCCACTTGATATTCACCGAACTTGAATTGTGTCTGTTTAAAAGGATTCATCTTTTTCGTTTGGCAATGGTAGTCACAATGAACTATCGGTATTGGACGTTTTCCCTTTTTATATGCTGACCAATATCGACGTGTCAGTAAGGTAAAGTGAAGTAGTTTGGAAGCCGTTCTCGCTTATGGTACACGATTTGATAAGTTTTTCCAAAGGTCGACTGACAATTTGGTGTGTGGCTAAACGTACAATTTTGTGCGGCTCGTAGGTTGTCACTTTAAAATGTTGACCCTCTGCAGATTGCAAGGCTTCTTTCAATACCCTAAAGTTCACCACTTGACTGGTGCGATAATTGAGAGTCAGTCCTTTCACTTTACATTCCGTGTGCACTTCTCCTTCTTGGTCCCTGTATTCGTAGACGTAATATTTTGGACCGCCACTAGCAAAATTTAGAAAATTTTGTCGTCGAGGTGCTCGGACGTCCAGGCTCCTGAACGGTCTCCTTCGATGACAGGGTGACGGTGATGACGGCGATCGATGTAGATGCAATTGTCCGTGTCAAAATACAACACACGATCTCCTAACAGTTCTAAAGCTTCGTACAATTTTAAGCGAGGATGGGCTGTCACGTAGGTTGCATTAATGACATTTCCAAATTCGTCGGCCTGCACAAAGTCCAGTTCTTCTTCGTTATTGACCAGGATCAAGTCTTCACGAATGACATCCACGTGTTTCATGTATTTGGTTTTGTCATGAATCATTTGGAAGAAGCTGGAAGGTTCTGTCAAATACTCCGTCTTGGGTACACACGGTCGTTTTGCCATTTTCCCCACAAACAATTCAACATCACTTTTGACAAACCAACGCCTTCCTTCGTTTTTCTCGATGTGGTCTGAAATTATTCCTTCCTTTTCCAAGTACTTCTTGATTTTCTCTTAGTCTTCGAGAGTGTGGCACCAGGAAGGACGACCGCTGACTTCTTGGTTCAGTTTCAAAATGGCATCCACGTAGTCTGCGAAAATGCCTTTCTGAATCTCGTCACCATTGTGGTACTGTTCTCTCTTGGGAAAGTGGTAAATTTCGTACACTTCTAACAATTGGTATCCCAGATCCAGAGCTTTGAACAATTCCACGCTGACCCACGTTCCTGTCAAGGTGCGTTCTTCCTGGGTGTGTTGACAAGGCTGGTCTTGGTTGCATGTTTCGGTACAAGTACGGCACAAGGAAAACATCAGTTTTCCTTGGCAATGGTGAGGTAAAACGGGATGGAAAAAGTCCGTGGGAGGCAAGGCTTTACATTTATTCAATCGTTCGTATTGTCGAATATTATCAAGGTCAATGTGATCCGTCAGCAATTGTGGGTCCCCTGAGGCAAAGTGACAATATTTGAAAACGTAATGATACAGCGAACACACATCTGGGTATTTGATATCTTCTTTTTTGTCCTCGTCGGCGTGGTACAGCAAATAGGTGGCATTCGTCAGTCCATCCTCCGTACAAACTGTTCCGGGGATTTAGAGAGTCCACCAACTTGTAATTTTCAACTAATCGTTTAAACTCGGTTTTCAAACGATGATCGTACTCGTCTTCCCATATTTCCACCAATTGGAATCCTTGCTGTTCTAACTTTAAGCATCGCTGACAAGTTGCCTCGTACAAGTCTTCCATGGTACGTTGTAAGAACTGATTTTGAGTATATCTTGAGGGTAGCAGGTGGGACATCCGTGAAATAAGCAACCGTTAAACTCGTACACGATCTGGGGGTTTTCTAAGTGTCAACCATCCACCGAATACGTTCCAATGGTGTTTTCACCTTCGTCTCGGGCGTGTTGGATAAATTTGTCTTTCTTGTCACACATCTAATGTAGCCACCGTCGAGCTTTGACCGAGTATTGACGTTTGACAAAATTGGTCGTTTGAGGGTGGATGACAGCCATGATCTTCTCGGGCATGAATCATTTGCGGTACACTAAGGAAGACTTTTTTAATGAACAATCCTCGAAATGTTTCACAGCATCGTCGTAAAACGTCCACGTCCGATCGACAATACTTTAACATTTCTTTCTGAAGGTCGAAGAAGTCCGAAGCGTGAATGTGGTACCAAGCATAGAAAGCTTCTCGTTCTTCCGTGCGCATGTTGTCGGGGTCGTAGTAGTGAGCATCTGACAAATGGGGTAAAACGGCGTGTTGATTGGCTTCAATACTGAAAAAGTGCGAAACAAAGCCTTTGGCCATTTCTGTCATTCCAAATGTTTTAGCCATTCGACTCAAAGACGTGGCCAAGTAACTCATCGAATCTTTAAACTGCACTTGTCCCACTTGCATGGAAATGAGTTTGGCTCACTTCAAAGTCACTTTAGGACGTTCGGTGCTTTATTCCACATAGTATTTCAGAAGAAATTCTCCATCGTATCCCGAGAAATTGTGAGCCATCACCGTGGCATAGCAATGGCAATCTCCGTAACGTGTGATGTCCTCTTGGCTCCACGTTTCGTCGATAGGGTATATATCCATTGGGCAAAATCATGCAGAGTGTTAGGTCCCCGAAAGATTTTTTCACGTCCTCCAGGAATCTTGCTACAGTGGGGACAATAACAAAAGATCGGTTCTTGTATGCACTTCTCGCACGCTTGGTGAGCCACGCAGAAATGAGCAATGTGAATGCCTGTCTCTTGCATGCAATCGAAATCGAAAAAGATGAAATTGCCTTTCTTCTTGTAGTCATCTTCTTCTTCCTCCTCTTGGGGTTTTTAAATTTTTGAATGTTACATTCGTGTTCCAAGTCCTGAACATAAGTGAGCCTTGGTACCATCGGTACGTATCACTTGTCCACAAGTAGGGTACAATCTCAGGAGTTGACAAACACTTTTCTACTGTGAACCTTGCGTCTTCAGATGTACTCGTTCTTGTCCTTCGTCAAGGCAGGGTTTAGAGACCAAACATCCTGGACATTTCGATCCAAACTCTTTGTGTTGCTTTCCATTGCTATACCCATAGTCACATTTCTCACAGTAATAACTGTATCCCAGGAATGCGGTGATACCGGTAACGGCATCGAAATGTTCATCGTAATGATAGACGTGAACGTATTTTCCGTCTTTTGAAATTTTTGCCTCGAAACAACAGACGTCCACACACTTCTTGAGAGTGTACTTTCAATGCGTAGCGTGTAGCTAAGACGTCTTGCAGTTCTTGCAATTCAGGAATGCCACAGGCAGTGTCTTTGGGTAGCCCTGCTTGCTGTAACAGGAGTTCTGCTTCTCTTTGTTGTTAGTCTCGGTTCGATTTTCGAATAGTTTGCCAGGCTCTTTTCCATTCTGCCGCGTCGTTTTTGTCAGGATACGTTCGTCCCACCACGATGGCACGAACTAAATGAATCTTGTCTTGAGGGTTATTAATTCGGACGAGGCTGTGATTGGTTCTGCGAAGGTCGTCCACCAATAACACCTTTTTGCGTCCGGTCCCTTTGGGAAGAAAAACGTGGGCCATCTACAGTGTCGCTTTTCCATCGGTGATGTGAAACCTGTCGTTGGACTGCCGTACGTGTTGAATATTGTCGATGATTTTGGAAGGTGTCAATTCTGATGGCCTGCTAAACTCGATCCAAACGGGGGACTTCCGACTGTCGTGATAAATGGAAAGTGTCAAGTGATCATCTTCGTTGGCTAGACATTGCCGTTTGATTGTGGTTAACAAAGAATCCCACAAATCGGCGATGAACCCCTCTGCTTTCTCCAACGGTACGTCGCACTTAAAATCTTTAAACTTCACCGTGTACATGTAGGCCGTGGTTCCAAATTTTCTAGAGGAGCGTTTGTCCGTCCCTCGAATATGGTAGTAGTTTTCAGAGGTTACTGGTGGTGGACATCGGTTTGACTTTCACTCTCTGGGTCTGGATTCTGGCTCACTCATGTCATCTTCAAAATCGCTGGCATGAATCTGAGCCAAGACTTCAGCTACTGTGCGAGGCGATAGGTCACGTTTCTGTCTCTTACTTTCTTCTCCTGTCTTTACGAAATGGTGCGATCGTTTCATCTTGATTGCAAAATGTCAAATGACTACATTTTAAACGCCAGGGTCCCGTTTATATCAATGTCAGGCCAGTGTCTTCCCTATATAAAGGGTCAGTGTCTTCCCTCAAAGTATTCATTTCACTCTCAATCCAACCAGAAAGATGAAAGATCCAACACAGATCGAACTTCTGATCAGATGTTTGCGCGGCGTCATACCAAGGTTTTCTTCAGAGAAGCCGACGGACTACTCCCCCTCCTTTCGAGATAAAAGTCAAGATACTTGCTATATCTGTCAGAAGAAAGGGCATTGGTCTTCAGAATATCCACAACGTCAAAGCAAGACAAGCGTCAAAAGAGACAAGAGTCAAGATACCTGTTATCACTGTCAAGAAAAAGGACATTGGTTTCCAGTCTGTCCTAAGAAACAGCAGGAGCAGGAGGGAGAAAATGGTTCCGAACAGGAAGAAGAGGTACCCTCCGAAAAGGAAGAACCCAAACACGTTCAGAAAGAGAAGAAAAGAAGACGAGAAGAAAGTGAGGAAGAAGAGGAATATCCTGTGACAGTGAAGAAATTCAAAAAAGGAGAGAGTGAAAAGACAAAGAAGAAGTCTATGAACTTTTTAAAGTGTTGTCTTGTGAAACTGGATTGTAATTTTTAAAGAGAATATAAGAGAAAAGAAAACGTAAGTGTTTCTTAGTTTTGATTTTTATAATCATAATAAGAACCTACACTCACGCAATCACACACGTACATCATGGGGAAAAAAGTGATTTTGAGTTTTAATCGATTTTAGAAAACATTGAGTAGTCTCTTTAGAAGAGAGATGGGTGTCCCTGAAAAGGACCCTTGGGTGTTTGGGGGGTGGGGTGGTTCTTTTTCAAAAATAAAACAAACTTAGGAACGAGAAATAATGAACTTTAACTGCCTTATCCCTTTGTCCCGTCCAAGGTCTACTTCTGGACCTGCTCCTGTCGATGATTTGGTGGAAATCACTAGTGTTGGTATCTCAGGTGTAGTTGGTGTGTGGACGGGGTTGGAGTGTTTGGCTGGGGAAAGTCTTTTTCTCCTCGGTCGTATTAAAGAAGTCAGATGCATTTCTTTCAGACTCCTTAACTCTGCCAAAATGTCTAAGAGTATCGTGACCGTTTGATTTTCACCGTCCTCCTTCTCTCCTAGACCTCGTTTCTTCTCTGCTTCTTCTTCCTGTGGTTTTCTTCTTGCCTCATCTTCTTCTCGCTGTTGCTGTTGAATGAAAAAGATTGTTCTGCTTCATTCTGCTGTTCCACAAATTTTTCCAGTTCTTCTTTCTGCCTCTGTTTAAAATCCTCGACGTACGGTAAGGAAGGGGAAAGCGGCGAAGGTGCTGGTACCGGAACACATTCTTGTGAAGATGGAAAATCCGCTAAATCCCAATTAAAATCTTTCTCTTCTGAAAGTAGAATTGTGGTTGTTTTAGTAGCCACCACTATGCTATCACTTCTCGTCTCCGCGGCCGGTGCACCCAAGTTTATTGTCTTCTTCGTTTCCGTCATGTTCTACCTCAGTCGCATTGATTCACTGCGCACAGACGCTAGCCCACCTATATAGGGAATGTGACGTCACAGACAACTCTCTTCGGATTGGAAGACAAACTCCGCCCTGTGACTGAATTTTGTAACGCGTGTTAGGATTGGTGAAAGAACTCAATCCGTTTCGATCCGCTCTTCCACTATAAAGAACCGCGGTTCACCTCATTCCATTCACCTTCTCTCGTCACAAGATGTGGACTAACGTAGAATCGTCTACCCTCCTATCGATGCTGTTCAACCCGGACTATCCCATGTATGTCACATCATCATCGGCAATTACCCAGATCACAGAGACAGCCCTTTAGAAACTAAGGATCAATGTGGAGAGACAAGGCTGTCTGAAGAGAGTCCTAATCTACGGTCCAGAGGTCAGGCGAAGTTTGAGGAAGAGAAGAAGATCCGTACGATCCCCTCTATGTTAACTGAATGGTGTTAAAAAGAACAAAGGTCCTTTTCCTGGCCTCTCCATTTCCTCAAAAAGATATATATTCTCTCTTGCCTTGAAAACGTTTTAGCTGGTTGTATAATTGTTTGTGTGATAGATTTATGTCCATAAATCTCTGTTTGTGTGATATGTCTATGTCTCTATGTCTCCAACCCTGTCTCTAACCCTGTTTCTGACCACGTCTCTATATCTATGTCTCTATTTGTCCCTAGAGTAACACGTATTCAGGTCAACCCCTTGCCACACTGTTCCGCCCGTTTGAGTTCAGCCACTTGCAACATTGTTTCCAGTGTCCAAGTACCGCGACGTCACCCCTGTACAATTCCTATTATTCCTATACAGTCCTATTCCTTTTAGACATTTTGTCGCTATAGTACACAGACCCTGTCTGTTATGTTAATTCCCATTGTCCCTATAAATCTTGTCCCTATAGTGAAAACATCCAAATTTAACACTGAAGTCCCATTGTTCCTATGGAATCCCTAATCACTACTTACCTCTCTTTCTCAAAAAGCTTTCAAAGCATTCTAAAGCTCTTTTCATAATTGTCTCTCTTCGGATGTTGTATTTCATGCCAATTTTTTTTTTTACCACGGTCGACTTATTCTCTTTCTTGATCAAAGCTTTGAACCAAAGTAAGGCAATTTGACAATCATTGCATCGATGCTAGAACTAACTTGATCAGCTGGTTCTGATTCTGTTGCTTCTGCTTGTCTGTTTTGTTTGTCTCGAACACGAATGCGCTCTCGGTTTTTCTTGTACTTACTGGCGTCCTATATTATGTCGGGATTGATGGTCATTTCGTGGCCTCTCTACAATTGGAACATAACAATGTTGAACTCGTTTCCTCTCGTTTTCAGTTAGGCACTGTCCTCTTTTTGTTTCTTTTTTTCGCGGTAGGCTTTTTCTACTTCTGCCCATTTTCCCATGACATTTCACTGCCAATCTGTTTTTTAAAAAAGTTTGCTTTAAGTTAGGCAAAATTCGTGACAAATAATTTACGTGACATAGCTTGTAAGCTACATTACCGTTTTCTGTATGGCAATTGACTGATAAATAAATATTGTAAACAATGAAGTTAAATTCTTGTTTTATATGTTGAAACTGTCATTGTATGGAAAAATTCATTTTGGGGGGTTTAAATATAATCAAAATTATTGAATGAGGTAATAATTACGTTACCATATTTTCAACACAAGTATACGGTGGTATATCTCATTCTGTACTTATTTTTATGGACCAATATGAAAGTTAATTTACTTGGAAGTAACAATTGGGAATATAACACATGGTATTAATTTGAATATGTTTTTAAACCTTGACAATAGACAGATATTCAACAGAACATGCCGGCATGCAAATTGGAATTATGCATTTAGACTAATGTATGATGATCATCTTGTAATTCAACCTGATCTGGAAGTGCATCGACTATATATAATGTATAATTAAGACAGATATAAAATTAATAACATAAATGACGATAAGAAATATTATTCTATCATTTTACTTACCTTGGTCAGGCGATGATCAAGGATTTTAAAAAAGTTTGTCCTCCCATTTGCAGACGAAAAGACATTGTCAACCTGAAATATATATCACATAAAGAAAACAACTGCGTATATGGTTAATTATCACTGGTAATTATCTATTCTAGGATCAGTGTAAGTAAATGATAGCTTACATAACGTAGCTTACATCTCGGATTTCTAAAATTTAAATTGACTGCACTAGGAGTTATGTTTATTTAGTATGGGTGTTTTTGTTCAAGAGATCATCCCATAAAACAACAATGTTCAATTAAAGATATTTACAGTCCCTTATCGAAAACGGTGATCACGCAGCTTACAATCTTAACTATACGATTCCGGTTCTGTCATAAAATCTTGCTATGGTCAAAAATACAATAACGCTATTACTTTTTTGAGTTTGTATTTCAATATAGTAATGTCATACGAAAACAAACTACACACTGTAAGGTGTGTGAACTCTTTTCAACATATTGTAGTACCCTATTTATGCATTGATAACGTAGTGCAGAGGAAACTCCCTCGGCATCAATTCCCCGCGTCTCGCTATTTCGGGTTCTTTAGGACAGGTCATTGTATTTGGAGTGATACCCCGCTGAAACCGTCTGAGGTCTGGCGCTCCAGAGTACGACGGATTTCTACCCCAGCGGGATACAGTCTTATTCTTGGCTTCTTGTCGCCGACTGAGTCGCTGGGTAGCTGAGTCGTCGACTGGGCGTCTGGTGGCCGCCGACTGTGTCGTCGACTGAGTCGCTGCGTCGTCGACTGGATCGTCGTCTGAGTTGACGGGTCGCCGACTGAGTCGTCGACTGGGTCACTGAGTCGCCAACTGGTTCGCTGACTGGGTCACTGAGTCGCCGACTGGGTCGCTGAGTTAGTCGCAGAGTCGATGACTGTGTCGCTGAATGTGTCGCTCAGTTGCCGACTGCGTCGCTGACTGTGTCGCCGACAAGGTTATGGTCGCGCGTCGTTACTCGATCAAGAGAGAGAGAGAGAGAGAGAGAGAGAGAGAGAGAGAGAGAGAGATGCGAAATGATGAGAGAAGAGACATCTTCAGTAAAATGTATATTGTTGAAAGATGTCCGCGTTTCTTGGACAAGCCTTGTAGCGCCTGTATCCTTGTCGACCAAAGACCTTGTCCCTACACTTTTTAAATTCCCCGGCCTGGCTCTTCCCTGTCCTGCGATATACGATCAAATGTTCTTGCTCAAGCGGGTGATTATACTGCATCACTTGCAAGGGGACGTCTTCACACAATACTGCTTCATAACACCACCATGTCAGCCACAGGTGACATGTGTATATACCCAGGCGGAATCACGTGATCAAAAGACTAAGACGCTAGACGGTGCTACAAATCATGCTAACATTTAAAATCAAACATAGACTTTAACGAAACGAAAATTAACTTATTTGAAACAAAAATTACTGTCCATGGGTTTTTCTCATTACAGTAACTTACATAACTTTCATTTTTTAAAATCATTAAGCAAATCCTCCAGATCATTTGAACTTTATTATTTTTATCATAGCTGTGCATCATACCAACAGAATGAAATGTTTATGTCAAAGCTTTACCGATGCTAAAACAATACTTTCAGTTTTATAATTGTGTTGGAATACGACACAAGTTTATTGAGCGTTTTGAATGTAAAATGGCACCAAAATAGTTATGTCCAATATATTTATGTTTAAGCAGTCGTCATCAGGAAACATCCATTTTGATTAGAATATGCCTTCAAAAAAATCTTAAGAAATGCGATATTTTATTTCAACGCTCTATGCGAGACTTATTTTTTTTTTTTAAGTTGGAACCCTATTCTAATAATTGGCGAAAATTTAGTCAAATTAAATTTTGCAATCAAGATGAAAAGATCACGCTATTCCAGTGAGAAAACAGAAGAATACAAGAGATGACTTTCCTTTTCGCCTCTTAAGCTAACTAAAGTGTTAGCCCAAGTACATGGCAGTGATTTTGAAGATCACATAAATGAGCCTGAACCAACAATATCAAACAATGCCACAAAACCAATAGTGTCCAGATCCACAAAAACAGAAAGTCATTCAGTAGCTTCCGAAGATTATTTTCGCTTCCAAACCGACTTCCAGAAAAGTTTAGAACCACAGCTTATACCTACACGGTGAAAATAAAAGAGTTCAAGTCTGAAGTGCCACCCGCCAAAGAAGCAGGTTTATTTAAAGATTGGTTGGATTCCTTGCTTGAAACGACAACGCCAAGCTAAAGAGAAGGATCGTTTGAGATTCTTCGTCTATCGCGACAGTTTGAAGTCTCCTATTTGGATTGTATTTAGTGCATCAGTAGAATTAACACCGTCCAAAATATATTTTTCAGTCGTTCACGGAGATCTCGTGTTTCCAGGACCCGATTTACCAAAAGGAAAACACAATCACTTTTATTCTGATCAATTCCATTTTAATCCCATTATTAGTATCACATGATTTCTCGGATATGCTTACTATTGTGAGAAATGTTACCAAATATTTGCCAATCGAGAACAACACATTTATTGCGGAGAGAGATCCCGGGGCTGTTAAGAGTCCAAACAATGCATTCTTTAAGGAAAAGAACGACTTGATTGCAACCGAACCATGAAAAATTTGAAGTCTCGCTGTGGATAGTTGGGATTTGCAAAACCCACAGATCCTCTACGATATCCAGGAATGATTATTTCAAGGTACGTGTTCCTAAACAGAGCCTGAAAAGTCCTTTCTCAGAGTTCACGATGGAAGAGTTGCACGAGAAAACGTACCTTCGACGCCTGGGGTTAGACAAAGTGGTAGAAATGTGAAAGCACAAGTACGATCGAAACAGAATTTAGACGAATTGCAAAAGATACGACGATGTAGACCTAGAACCTTTGAACCCACACGACAGTTTGGAGACATGCCTGCTGTACGATGTGGACGAATGTCAAGAAGAAAGAGTCAAATACATCAATGTGTGTTCCTTATATCTTGTGCAAATATACTCGACTCCATACCGGTCACCCTGAGATATTGACAGAACATATTGACGTGGAACACATTCGCCAATACGAAGGCTAGATCAAATGCAAAGTGTTCCCCCACACAAACACAAACTTGTACCATCCTATCTTACATCGTCGCCAAGAAATGTTTTACTAGTGCTAAGACGTGTAATCAACACCAACCTTATCTGCAATAGGATGTACAACGCACAATGATTGGATCATGTGTGTGTCGACTGATCTGGATCGTTGTAGCAACTGTTAAAAGTATTAGAAATGTGGCACGTTCCTACCACAGAACAATATCAAGACGACGACCCAAATGAAGGAATTTTTCAGTCTACGTTAACGAATGTCTCAAGCTAAAATAATAACGTGATGGCGATCCATCTTCGAGTCAGACTCAAAGAGAACCTCAAAGAATGATATCGATCCTTAGAAGGCATCTCTTTGGAACACGTGGAAAAGAACGAAGGAAGACAATCGTTTGAAGTCGTGTTAAATTATTTGTCGGGAAAATTGGTATTAACCTGGAGTAATAATTGGGAGATCCAAGTAGAAGCTTTCAAATGGTGGGAGACAAAAGAAAACTTGCGAAACACGTGGAGATCGACCGTAATGTTTTAATCATGGTCAGTTACGAGGAAGTGACAGAGTTTGCACCTCCTGATGCATTCGGAAATGTTATCATTGACAGCCAATGCCCGTAAACAATTCTGTGATGCCTTTGAAGGTTTCGGAGATTGAGTCCTCTACTTTGACACCGACAGTTCTGTAAACACTCATTACCATCATAGCCATCACCTAGAAATCGAAGGGGACCTTTTAAATGCATGGACGGAAAAGTACCCAGAAGACACTATCGTCATTTTGCTAATGGTTTCTGACTGTTGGAACAGGTCAAAACATGTAACTTCAAATCAAATATGATTCAACATGTGGAACTCATATTGTTTTACTGATATATGGATCTATCACCAGGGATGACCAATGCATAGCAATTTATAAATAAATCTGATTGATATATGGATCTATAACTATAGATGGCCAAATGTATAGAATTTATACACAAATAAAAACAATATGTATTCATCAGGAAGTAAGATGTATATATTTGACTTTCATTCGTATAGTGATATCAAGTTATATTTTCACAAAAATAGTAGAAATTGAATTAAACTGTCATTAAAATAGCGATATTGAATTAAGATGAATTCCAAATGGAACATAAGATATGTACCTCGTGGTGTCTAGTCGATGATCACGATGTATTTCCGATTAAACAGCTCATGTATAATGACCAAGGAGTAATCAGGCAATACCCGCTCCTCCCAGTCTGCTGAGGGATCCCTCCTGCGCCTCCTTGTCCCCTGCAGACCAAACGATCCATAACTTTGGTCCCTCATTGCAAGTAAACCAATACCGACCTCCTTGCAAACGTCACCATCAACTGCAGAATCCATGTTATACGAAACACCAGTGTTCTACTACTCCCCGTGAAGCAGCTAAGTACAATCACTGAACCGTACATGAGACATAATTAAGTACAAATGCAATGATATACGTTACGCATGCGCGCACATAAATTGGCTTCGTCACACATTAAATTATTGTACGAGATTATTAATATAATAACCACGTTCATACATTAACCTGTGTCCTATAGGAATTATCTCAATGGACTATAAGAACTCGAACATTACTCATCCTTTAATGTATTCATTGAAAAGTCAGAATAGAGTTTTACAAAGAGATGAATTGGATGCCTGTGCTGTAAGATGAACAATATTGGTGAGCAAAACAACAAGTGAAATTGCCACAAGTCACATAAAATTTAGTAAAGTGAGAACCGGCTAATAATATTGGTGTAGTTAAAGAAGGTATTGACGAATTAGCTAAAAAGGTGAAACGATTAAGAACAGATTTTATTGATATGGATTAAAAGTTGACAATTACAGCAGATTTATTCAAAACTGAAGTAGATAAAACGACTCTCGCATTTAGAGGAAAATGGCAACAGCAGCCGTACTAATTACGTTCGCATGAAATAATTATTTGTTTCAATCCACATGGTGAAAAATAACATACGATAAATTACTGAATAATTGCAGAAAAAATGCAGAGTTTGAAAGAGCAATGACCTTGATTAGCTGAATTAAAATTTAGAAAACATCGTAAACTAAAGGTTTTATGAGCTTTCCGATAAGCAGATGATTTATGAGCTTGTATTTATTGACATTTTGATGGGTGTAAGTGTTAATGTACGTTACAAATATATCGACGTGACTAATTCTTAACAGGGCAAAATATGGAAAATACATAACTACTCGCATACAAGAAAAATACAATAATTTTATACATCTTAATCCAAAACGTCACTGTATCACATGCAGTCCAGGTACTATAAAATTCTGGAATATTTGTTCACTTACGACCATTGCATCTGGCTTGATTTGAGAACAACAGGGCTAATTGATTGCATGGTATACACCTGCAAATAAACAGAAAATAAAATGTTAATGCAAGAAAAATCTTGATACTACATTTATTACAAGCTTTATACTTTGTGACTCTTGCTCAAAAATACGCATTAGGAACAACCAGATAAAGCAAATGTGATAAACATTCAGCACAAGCATTTAACACGATCAGAAATAAATCGCGTAATAAATGTAGTATCAAGAAGGTTATAAAATGATTATATGCATTGTTACAAATCGTGGAAAGAAAAAGTTCGCACTAAATTTGATATAGACGGGATATAACATTTTCATTGTGTCATTATCTGTCTAACGCATGCTTAACACGACTTACAACAGAAAATGGCTCCTTAGAGACGATAATATAATTGAAATAGAATCCCGTGATAAATTAAATGAATACTTGGAACAGCTAATTAGTGTTAATGTAGATTGTTTCCGATAGTTGATTATGATAATCTTGAGAATGCAACATGGAAGAAAATCAGCCTAATCAAGTTAGTATTCACTGGTGCACATTATAAAATCTCGGTAGAGATCTAGTGCAAAAATACAATTATGTCATCAAAGTTCCTCGGAAAAGTCTTATATAATCTTTAATTCATATGATAAAGAAAAGACTATAGATAATATGTTTGAGAAAAACAATGCAGTTGTGTGATATGAATTATCAGCAGTCCAAAAGTTTAAAGAACACAAAGAAACCCGGTTTTAATAATGTTGAAATATTCGTTTGATTACATGGTGGTAAGCTGAATATGACCATTTGGAAATTTGTTTATGTTATCAGTTATATATCTCGTGTCATAATAAAAATTTAATAAAACTTATTTAACGTAATATTCTTCATTTTGCAATGGCATAATATAATTCGCTTTTTAACTATACATGACTTGTCGTTTGCTAATTAGACACCCTTAGTAAGTTTTAATTGTTGATTATTCCCAGTTAAGGGTTTATTAATTCCGATGCATATTTTATTTTCATCTTTATCATTTATTAAAGTATACTTCTAAGGCCACAAAATTCCTCCATACCAATCAACTCATATTTAAAATGCCCATCAGAAGAATAGCAACAAATGTTTTTGTATTTACTTTATATTATGTTTTCATTTTTATTTGAATCTTAAAGTTGAATTTTTAATTTTATGTTATTGTCAAAGTTATCACTTTCTACATAAACGCATACTGATCTGTCATTAAAGGTTTCATTCTGTCACTGTCATGGTTTTTGAGTTTGTTATAACAGAGATCATACAAAAGGAACTTATTTCTAGCTCAGCAAATCCACTTTCAATTTGCTTTACTGATTGAATCTATTGTTCTCTAAAATGATTAAAAGCATATCATTTTCTATGATTGTTCCCCCTGCAGATGAAATATTCTTTCTAAAATTTTAAATCTTTGTTTTCGTTACTTCATATTGTTTCACCGACTCCCTTTCTTGAAAATTCCAACTCTTACCGAACTGAACAACATTCTTAAGTTTTACAAAATTCTTTTCAAAAGTTACTGACCTCTATTTATCTCAAATGATGTATTCAGTTCTATGAATAATGCTAACCAAGGCTCCTGATAGAATCCATCTGCTCTATGAATATTTGTTTGACTTTACTGCTGTGTGTATATTTATTTAGTTTGACTCCTAATTGAACATACAAACTCAAACTAGGACAGTGGATAATATCTTTGTGGGATTTTTAAAATGGACAATAATTTAGATATTAAAGGTTTTGTAGTCTTGTTATCTTCTGTTAATTTATTTTTGTAATGAAATCGCTCAAACTATTTAGGATTCAGTCTTTATCCTGGGTCCTAAAGGATACTCTTTCAGATAGTCAACCAAATGTGCTGATTACATTTTGCATCGGCTATAGCAACTATTCTTACAACAATTTGGTTAACATTTTGCTCAGCATTTCGCCTAATGGTATATTTCCAGTATATTTTGAATTTAATTTTTCAACGTGTTCCCTAATCTTCCTCTGCAGGTATGTTCAATGTTTAGAAAATTGCGCTGTTTTACTACGACAAAATTTTAGCTGTTCTTACAATAAAACTTTCGTTTCGTTGTTAATGTATGTTTTAACTCTTAAATAATTTTTTGCATTTTTCGACATCAAATCGCATAGATTCTATTTCCAAATTTACAATTTCTAAATCATTTACAGAACCCCTTTGAAATGCTAACAACTTCACTTGGAATCATCTTTACCTGTAACATAATCATAACCATCTTATAAGAATTCACAAATTCGTTCATATCTAACCTTCCCCAGGCTAAGACATGTTTTGGCTATTTATTAGCGAAGATTCATCCTTCGTTGCGTGGTGTGCAGTAGAGACAATGGTATATATGTAGATAAATCGAAAAAATCTAACTGTAAAATGAACTAGGTTTGATCAAAGAAAAACAATAACAATAACAATGTTGTTTTTCCAGAAATTCAGGAGTACAAATCATGCCTAAACATTGCAAATCGATCTTACGAAGAGATAATGAGCAGAGTTTTAAACGAAAGAGTTCAATCCAAATGGATGTCAACAAATAAAGAAGACACGTAAATTCTTTATCAGTACTGAAGCTTCTAAAGTCACAAACTCGTCTTCATATCACGAAATCTAAACTGTGATATCATTAAACAGCAAACGACTTCCAAGTGAGAAATTAGTTTACAGAAGGAACTAAAATATAATTACATGATTACGAACAGAAGATATTTCACTGAAATTTCAGTCAAGTTGGCGTTGCTTCTATCAACATCCAGTACAAGTTCAATAACTTTAAATCAGATGGATTTTAAAAAAGAAAATAAGTAATCTGAAAATATTTTTAACAATGCTTGATAAATAATATTTACTGGTTACTTTGTTTTATTCACATGTGTGCCTTTAACATTAATTGTTACAATATTTGTCATTACATGAGTACCTGCTTATTATGCAATAAAGTTAATTATAAAAAGCAAACTAGACAATTCCCTCTAAAATCTCCTGAATGATAATGTTTTTCATTCTAATTGATTCAATATATTTTTAATCTCCTTTCTCGGTGGCATCTTATCATATTTAACATCTATTTCCACTGGCAATCATAGATATAGTGTCTGCAGGGAAGCATTTCCTTTGATGATCTGGATGGACAAATCCGAGTATGAACGTTGAATCAAGTGATTTATATCCAAATCAATTTTAACAGCTTCAGGTTTTGTAACCTTTGGCCACCATCCGCAGACGATTATAGATGACGCTCCAAACATGTTTAGCATTATATACGATTTTAAGTTTTGTTTCACTGATTTTAAAATTCTCACTCTTCCAATGTGAATCAACCTAACATTTTCATCACTGTGGCAATTTTTTCCTATTTTATTTATTTATGTACTCTAGGTTATTATTATCCATGTTTTCAAAATTTATTTTCGTTTTTCCAGAATACTTTTTACGTTTTTATACACGGTATTAAAGTTAGTATCGATTTTGTTGAACTCAACAAGATCTTTCTCATCTGCACACATAGGACGGCATATCCTAAAATTCATTTCTTTCAATTATCCAATCACATTATAAATTAATTTTCACAAGATTGAAAAATTTTGACTGCTGCTAAATTTCTAAATATCCATGTCAAATAAATTGAAAATGAGCAAGATAAAAGTGAAGACAAATCTAAGGTTAGCAACGTTTAACAAAGAACCCGAGAAGGTTACTTTACAAAAGCCAAAAGGACCCTGAACTTCGAAGACAAATTAGAGAACGTTCACGAGAAGTTTTAAAAGCCAAAGCTGAACATTTGAAGTGAGAAAAAGACGAGCATATAGTATATCAACATGTTACAAACACACAATGAAGAAAAGATATACATTCATGAAGATTAAAGACAATATATTGTTTCAGGGATCCGGGGATAGCTAGTTTTGAGAGTCTTGTTTATTTTGTTACTTTGTAAAGTTGTTTGTTCACACATCTTGTTGTTAATGATGTTAGAGCAGTACGAAATAAGGCTCCACCCTTAACAATAAACAATCAATCAAATTTATGGCAAGAGAAAGGATCGTCGAGGACATAAAAGAGTCCAGTCATACCAGTAACATACAACCCAATACCAGAAGGGCGTTAACATCTTACAGCTATTAAATTACAGAGATATGTCGAATGATACAAAAATAAAATAACTATGTTTGCTATGCAGCAGAAAACTTTTTTTACAATACCTAGAGCATGCTCTTGAAAATGTTGGTTAAGGTGTCATTAAATCCACCACCGAACATTGATATCGAAAAAAAATGAAATCTAATTATTCCATTATTGCTATCTGATAGCACATGCATTTGACCACACAAAATCGTGACCACTATACAGTTAAATGTTAAATCACACTTACTTTGCTAAATACTTTAACATTTGTAGCCAATAAATAGAGTAGTTGTTACCTATGGACGAATAGTGATTGAAATAAAAGCATATTGTCAAGACAATTTACTATGCGCCATTAAACTTTACCCTTACGGTAGCCTACAATATGGTTTTAAGGAAGTTATTGCTGTTTGCAACATCAAACGGAAATTCAATTCGACTGTTTTTGGTCAGTTCGCAAATTGGCTTTTACTTTATTTTTTTTAAATCAATACAAGAATAGTTTTATTCCAAAGAATTATACCTCCAACATATAACATGATTAGATTTCTGTATTTAAAAAAAAGCCCAAGAAAATATTGAAGAAAAATATATACAAAGTGGAACCTAATACCATACGGTGTCAGTAAAATTAGTTACGACTAAACAAATTAATTTGTCTCGTATATATAATTACTACTGCTACATTCCTTTAAAATGATTGAAGAAATATTATTTGTACCTCCTTTATATTCCTCACTGACGATTGATAACTGTCCTAATTTTATAATACAAAAATTTTATAGATTAAAAATGACCGAGTCACGGAGACAGAACACTTTAGAGGTATTAGAAAGAAATGTAAAGTAGTGTACAAAGTTCTGCATAGGGATGTGGTAAGCACTGTTATAGTTTCAGGTGGTATGATAATAACGGCAGCGGGATTCCAGAGTCAGCTACGGTGTTGTTCCTTTGGGTTTCAGTGGGTTTAGTGCAGTATTGAAAATGTTTGTTGCAAAATCTTTAAAGGAAAGGTTGATCGAGAGAAAATTTTAAAACATAATGAAATACTGACATCTACCATAATTAAGTTAAACGGTACCGACGACATAAAAATCAAAGCAATAAGTAACAATGAAAAAAAAAATTTAACCACACAACAGATTATAAGAGGTAACAAAATATGCAGTCAGGAAAAATAAACAATACAGATATTTAAGACGCAGAGGAATAAAAAGAACAACTTATTTGAAAGAGGAAAGAATTGAAGTAAAACCTATGCTAGAGAATCTTACAGAAAGCATGGTCTCTAGAGGTACGGTCGATACAATTGATAGTACCAAGATGAACAGAAATACATTAATTCTTCGCTGTCGGAATTTCTCCATTATAAATGGGAAGTAATATTACAATCAACAGACTCTCAGAAAAAGAAATTTATCCCAACAATCTGATTGACAACATAACTGGCCATGTATCGATATTGTTGCATAGAATAGATTTTTGTTGTAGGGTATTATAATATTTCGGACCAACTAAAAAACACCATCTTTGTTTATATAAATGACCGAAGTATATCCAGTACTTGTTTAATAGCTAGTGGCTTTATAACCTTGAGAAGTATATTAAAAATATCAAAGAGGGTATTGTGGGACCTATGCTTGCTTGTGAAGTGATCGTGATCGTGAACATAGAACCATCATACGTTCCATTTTTTTAGTCATTAGAACCGTCATACCTTTGTAGCCATTGTATGTGTGAGTGTGTGTGATTTAGATTTTTTAACGCAGCTTTAACAATTTTTCAGTCATATCGCTACGATGTCTGTAGTGTGACAGTTTATAGTGATGTCTAGCACTGGGGCATCATGCCGCAGACATGTAGCATGATGCCATACCCAGTCACATTATCCTGACACCAGGCCGACCAGTCCTAACACTAACCTCTTAATGCTGAGCGCCAAGCGAGGCAGCTTTTAGTACCTTTTTTTAAAGTCTTTGGTATGACTCGGCCGGGGTTCGAACCCGCGACCTCCCCCATCCGAGGCGGACGCTCTAACAACTAGGCCACAGGAGCGGTCGTTGTAGTCATTAAAACGGTCATACTGAAATATGATTAACATATCAACATGTCTTTCTCTTTATTTCAGTACGCATAAAATAATTCCCAAGAAAGATTTGTATATTCATAACTATCTGCACGTTGATCCATGCATACAAATATACATACAGTTATTACAAAACAGGTATATATGTCACTTTTTATAAATAGCCCAGTTGTGCCAATACCTACCTACCTACCTACCTACCTACCTACCTACATACATACATACATACATACATTACATACATACATACATACATACATTGCAAAACTTACATAAATATCACTGTTTATAAATTAATAAACTCGTCACATCTCCGCAAACATGATGTAGTACTAGCATATGTAAATCAAACAGTAGATGGGCGTAGTTTACCATAGACAAAATCAAACCACAAATGGGCGAGGTTCGCCATCGCTTTAATCATAGACATGGCGAAAAGAAATGTTTCTTTCTAGTTTATTGACATATTCACACAATTTTGTGAACTCGACAATTCTTTTGCCCACTACTTGGAGAATTTACCTAGAACAGAACATCATATTCCTAGCCAATCAAACCATATGCTGCACGTTAGGGAGAATTGTATAATCCATAATATAAAAAGTACGAACACTACTGTACTGTTTGTGAATGGTAGAATCCATAATATAAAATGTACCGAGCATACTGCACTATTTGTGAATGGTAGAATCCATAACATAAAAATTACGAATACTACAGTACTGTTTTGTGAATGGTAGAATCCATAATATAAAATGTGCCAAGAATACTGCACTGTTTGTGAATGATAGAATCCATAATATGAAAAAAGTACGAATACCACTGTACTGTTTGTGAATGGTAGAATCCATAACATAAAAAGTACGAATAATACTTTATTGTTTGTGAATGGTAGAGTCCATAATATAAAAAGTTCTAATAACACTGTACTGTTTGTGAATGGATGCATCCATAATACAAAAGTACGAATAATAATGTACTGTTAGTGAATGGTAGAATCCATAATATTAAAAATGCCAAGAATATTGTACAATTTGTGAATGGATGAATCCAAGAATATTGTACAATTTGTGAATGGATGAATCCATGAAACAAAGAAGAGCCAAGAATACTGTCCTGTTTTGAAAATGGCCAAAAAAGCTGTAAAATAATATCGAACAGTTTCGTTAGGAATGAAATTTCGTCATTTTTGTGCCATATTACTATTCATCGATTCTAAAACCCAACATGAAATTTCAGTGATATCCCTCGAAATTGTTCACATTAAGTCAGGTCACAAATAGACTGACAATGAATGTATCCATAAAGGGAAATATTGGATACAGCAGATGCGAACATACAGGGAACTTGGGTTAAAGAAAACCCAAATCTAAAAGTGCATTGATTAACTCACAGTGCATCGATTTTTCCATGTCAGTTTGCTCTGCCCCAGTCTCAATAGTACCATGAAAGTAGTCTTAGTATTATTAGTAGTATGTCTTTCCACCTTCCCTTGTTATGTAAACACAGATTTGTTTCCTGCAGTAGAAATCATATCCGGGATGTAAATCTACGGGTCAAAAACAATGCGCGGCTACCGATGTCGTATGAAAGTGGATAATGACTTAGGTCACAATTACTACTTCCTGGTCAGTAGCAACGAATATAGTCCTTGTCTGTTTATTAGACAATTTCTTCCTCTCAGAATTTGGTCACGATGCATAAGTTAGATTTGGGCATTCTTGGTATTGATTTGGAAAAAATTGTTTGGTTTTTTTTGGGGGGGGGGGGTCCTGTAGGATATGAGCATTCTAGCGTGGTTGTCTGTTTGTATCTTGGCGACAGTGCACAGTGAGTAAAAGAGGCATTGTTGCTAGTCCGGAAGTTAAAACTACGACCCACTGCACGTTGTTTTGTTTACAGTCCAGCCTCTCCCAAAAAATGCCCGTCAACCTACGACAAGAACTTTACCTTGAGTTCAATTTAGAAGATATTTTAGATTTTATATATGATTTGTTAGGAAGGTTCAGTACTGACAAACACATGCAAGGACCATACAGGAAAAATGATTGTGATCCGAGTCCATATGTTCGCAGTGACGTAGCTAACTATTTAATGCCAAGTGGTATAGTGCAATGGTGCTGCGAGCCTTATTCACAGATAATAAGTCCCTTTCCAGACCTGTAGTTGTTTCTGGGATTATTTTGTTATTTTTCTGTAGATGAAACATCTTACATTCTAGATAGTTTACTTTTCTTTGCCAAAATGTCAGTTTTCATTGTTTTAAGAGTCTCATTGTGTGTGTGTGTGTGTGTGTGTGTGTGTGTGTGTGTGTTGTCTTTATTGTCTTCTAAGGATGGCCTTCCTTTTGATCGAAATTAAGTTGTATTTTGAATGTGATAATCGACGAAAGCTTGTATTATACAGTATGCTATTACTTTTAAAACTGTATTTTTTAAAGTACAAAAATAGAGTTTGAGATGCAACTTAAGCAGGCATAATAATAATAAGTATAGAACTGTTAATGTTAGAGTAAACCTGGTCAAAGTCGGCTGATAATCAACGAATTGCATGCTTGAACCACAGGAGAGTTTTAGACGACTCTTTGTCCATTCCTAAATACGATGACGTTTCTATCATCTGTGTATCTTCGTTTTTTCTCTCTCAAATTTAGCGCATGTTTTTTCTTTGACCATCTATATGGGCAAATATTTGTTATGGTATCGTTAGCCCACTTGTAAAACGTTATGATGTGTTGCTATACCAAACGATCTATCTACTTTTCAATTCATATTCGCAACTTTGCCTCGGGCAATATTTGCACGCCTTGTCTTTAACATAATCTGACGAGTCCAACACTTTTGTGATGTTTACCGTATGTCAGTACACTCCAGTAATTTAAGCAATTGTGCATTTAAACAAACTGGGACCTTTGTTATCAAATGCTCATTATTTGCTCGGAAAGGCCCTACGAGATACTAATAGTTGGGTTTATATAATTACAGAAAAAAAATCTAAAGAAGCTTAATACCGTTTGCTTTTGAAACCTTTACCAACTATAACATAGGGAAATACGACGCTGAATAATTATTGCATATATAAATACTGCATAAATAAAGCAACACACTGTTTTCTAGCTAGATTACAGCTGTATTATAGTTTCATATTTTATCTCGCACACTCATCATTTGGACGTACGCGTACAGGTAAGGAATCATGTTTTAATTTTTTTCATCGAACTTGTTTCTTGTCTTGCTCCGCCATGTTGAAATACGAGCTTAATCTTGAATAGTTGCACACTTGGGGTGGGAAATGACTGAAACTGCAAACCCCACGTGCGTTTATTAAAGCAAATTTTGTCAATGCTTTATGCTGCTGAATAAGCCATTAGTCTTCAGTATGGATGCATTTTTACAACCTCTCCATTAGAGATAATACCGAATGCTTGTTGTATATTAATAACCTCCAAGAAAGTCACTTACAAGCTGGATATGAAATACAACTCGCAACAGTGACGTGATATTTTACAACAGACGAGAGTCCTTGATCACCAAGACCGAAAATAAGACTCGGAACGTTGATGTTTTATGTAGAACGAAGGTACAAAGCATTGAACTGACAACTTCCGTGGATGTCGAAATACACATTACGACACCACGGAGTCAGTGGAAGCTATTAAGCAAGTAAAACTGCATGTTGTTAAGTTTTTTTTTTTTTTATGTATTTACTTGTCAACTCCTTAAACTCCCCAAAATGCTGCATGACAGATTATGCATTTAAATTATGGAGCCAACCAAATAGATTTTGATTGCTGATTTAACACCGGTGACTTGTCACCAGTTGTTTAAAATATGTAGGATTTATTTTTAGGCTGTTTTTAAAATTGGAGTTATTTACATGTTTATGACAGTGTCAATTTTGGAACGGGATCCAGTGCGTTCCGTTCGTCTACAACTTTTTAGTCAGGTTGTGAGCTTAGGAGAGGGGCACAGCTGTTTTGCAAAGGAAATTATTCGAGGGACAATTATCTTATATCAACATATTTCTAGCCTTTAAATGTTTGCATCGTAATTCAATATTTACGGTCGTGAAAAATTGCAAAAAGCAGGCAAAATTTCGTTTTCTTTATTCAACTTTCCAATTCTTGCGCCCCTTATTGGAGGAGGAGAAAACTAGCACAAACTTTTGCCTATTTCAAAATCTGTATTTTCCTATGAATTATCAAACTGTTGGTGTTACTTGGAACAAATCACGTGGTTTTGAAACTAAGAAAGTATTGTTGTGAAAAGCCAAAGTGTTACTGTAAAAAAAAATTTGAGAAAAGGTTTTCAAAGTATCATCTCATCAAGAGGTGAAAAGGTCAGACTGGTTGCGATGCTATACTTATAAAACCTTCAACTGTTATGCATAAAGGTCCAGTTCGACGGTCAAACAAATGGAGGGGACAGTCCCTGAAGACCAAAATGCCTCTATCGTTGGGGGAAGAGATCTTTGTGATTTAAATTGTATTATTGAATATTTTTGGTCATTAAAGTAAACGAAACCCTTGAAACTGTGACAAGTAATAGCTCGTACCACTCATTAGCACTGCATGTAAGAAAGAAAGTTTGTTGTTGGATAATTACTCCCTTCTGAATGTACAAGCTACTTACGTTTGTACAAAAAACTGCATGGTAAAGGTCAGCAAATGATTTGAATATATGAATTTGTTTATGGTTGTCTTGACAGTGATCTAGGTGTCGGAGCATACAACCTGGATGCTTGGACAGGCTTTTATTGTTACTGCAATTACGATATGCCTCTCGTCTTGCTAGCAACAGTATTGATCAGCGGTCCGTTGGGATTTGTATATATAACAGTGATTGGTTATTTAGCTGTATTACTTTAGTGTAACATGTGGAGCTGTTAGCATAATAGCATGTGTCACTTTAATCTAAATCTTACTTTTCGACGTATTACAGATGAATGTTTTTAAATGAGAAGAAAAACTTCGAAGTAAATGCATTTTTTACCTGAAAGTCTCTAAATAGTGCTTGCTTAAATTTTGATGTATGTTGTCGAGATTCTCGAGACTAATGTTGCCCTTCTAAAGCAAATAACTGATACAGGAGAAGTGTTTTCTCAACCCTATGAAACTATTATTCACTTCATAGAAACAATATGCCAGAGCAGGTGGTTGCAATACATCAGATTCGCAGAGAAAGACGGAGAAGGCCTATAAAAAAAATTAGATTCCTTTATATGTACAAGGTGTCAGGTTTCTACAAATTCAGGGATTCTTATGATTTACCTATATTTTGCTAAAATTCGAGCAAATTCATATTATTCAAAAAAAAATTTTGACGAATCTAAATTGTTGAAAATAACTGGTGCTGTGTTTTTAATTAAAAGTAATGCTTGTCTGAAGCAATTATTCAATCTAAAGAAGATATTCCCTACAAAGGAACTTGTTCTTGCACATACATCTGGTAAAAATCCTCGGACTTTTTAAAAGAAAATATTCTTACAGTCTTTTTATTCATTACACAGAAAGTATAAATGCAATCTATAACATTTGAGGAGTTATAGTCCGGGCCCTTTCGAAAAAAGGGAGGACATAAAATCTATATTTCCGTTCGTCTCTTCGTTCGTTTGCTCGGTAACGTTAAAACCATCTGAGATTAAAGGAAGAAACCTGCTATGCTTATACATCGTCATCATGGTAAAAGTGTATCTTGTACCGTCAAGGTCAAGGTCACGGTTCAATATTTCAAGTTTTCCGTCTCAGTTTCTTTTCTGCTGTAAAACTTTGGTACTATACGAGACGAAAGAATTAAACTTAGTGCACCTATTCATCATCTTTTAAAGGAATGTTGCGTACCATTGGGGGTGGGCCTGTACTCTAGGTCAAGGTCGCTCATCAATATTTTAATTTTCCATCACATTTTTAATACAATTTTTACTCATTAAATTTTGAGCCGTTTGAGATTGGTATGAAAGTTGGTATACTTCTATATTATCATTAGAAAGATTTGTCATGTACCACATCCGGGTCGATGGTCCTATGTTCAAGGTCAAGGTCACAGTTCAATATTTTTATTTTCAACCACACCCTCCTTTCCTCTCGGCAGTTTTAGAGCTCTGACATCTATGGAAAAAAAATCTTGGTGTACTTATATACATGTACTGACAAAATTGCAGTCGTGTCTCATAGTTGTGTGTGTGTGTGTGTGCGTGTGCGTGTGTGTGTGTGTGTGTGTGTGTCTTTATTACAAAAAGAAAAACTGTTATATCTGGTTTCTAAATGAATTTAATTAAGTATGCGTGTGACATTGTACAATTTTAAAGTAGTATAGTTTCACAAGGCTGGAAAACTAATACACAGCTTTAGGTACCTACGGATAATTTTCCAAGTTTGGTGGAATTTTTCAATTAACTTTTTCACCTTTTTTATGCAGAAAACCAACAGCATATTACAGGCACTTTACTCACGACCAAAATCGTTCTTTCTGGATTAAAGTGTGTGTTCAGACAATAAATAACAGTACATGTGACAGGCGATTAAGGAGTCAGATTTTCATTCTATTCGTCAGTCTCTCTTCCCACACAACCCGTCTCACCACCGTTTGTTGCTTTACGTATTAGATTTTAAGATTTCGTTACGTATATTTAATCGTCAACCGTGCAATTAATTCATTAAGTTTAACGCGGATAAATATATGATGATAACGAGATGTTTTCTGGAAAAGCAAACATTTTGGGGGTACAAAAATAAATCAGATGTTCTCGTGACTAAGTGTCTATTGATTTTAAACCACGTGATAAGGAAAAGGAGGTGCCCTTCGATTCATGAGTGATACAAGGTCATTTTTCTCATAAATACTTCTAGAATTTTATTAAATTCAAAGTTTTTGGCCTGGAAAGAGTTATTTTTTTTTGTTTTTTTGTTTTTTGTTTTTTTTTTAATTTTTTTTTTTCTTGCAACAGCTCAACCCGTTCGCTATCTAATTCTCGGGAAGGCTGGTGTAAGTATAATCCCAGTGCCATGGTCAGAATCCTCATATCATGTGTAAACCATTTTTCAACTCCGCATTTGTTTTTCTTCAACGTAATTATGCAATAATTCCTAATTGAAATACAAGTGTGCCAGTTAGATTTTAAATTTTATAGAGAATGAAAAGCAAGGAAATCAAATGGCATCAAAGTTATAAAATTCCATGGTGCTTGATAATTCAGATAAAATACGCAAAATTTCTTACCCCACTGAATATATTACCCCACTGAATATAGTACAATATGACTTATTAAAAACCCTCTGCATTGCCATTTTGATAACAGTACTGGAAGAAAAGCACAAAAACTTGAAATAATTCTTCCTATATTTTTGCTGTATGTTTGTAGAATATTTATATAAAGTTCTTATATACTGGCATCAAAAGTGGCTTGACACGCTATGTGTAACAGCTTAGCGTGTTGTTGTACATTGTGCATAGATTTTACTGACCGTATGCTGAATCATCGTGCAAAACCCGAGCTAGAATCTAACATTGCGCATATAATGAACTTTATGATATTAATTGGGTGTGAAACCTACTTCACGTGATGATGGATTCCAAATATTAGTGTGATAAACGCATTCCTTTGGGGTTATGAAAACTACGAGATACAGTCATACGTGTTTTAAGCAGCCAAACCAAAGAATGGTTGCTCCATATATTTTGATTTCCACAATAATTAAGATTACTATCGAGTAAAGAATGTACTTGCTTTGTATCATTGCTAGTGTAGAGTTGTGTGGAAACTACCAGGTGCATAGCTATTAAAGATTTGAAACAATTGATCTGGGGCATGCTTGATTGTAGATGCTATTGGATAATGTGAAACATAGTGTCTTAAAATATCTGTATCAAGTGTATAAAAGAAAATTAGTAACTAATGGCATG
>JAECUM010001496.1:0-12500 GCA_016617855.1 Megalonaias nervosa
CTAACTATTAATACTACTATCTCGTAGAAATTTTACCATTCTAACAATGATAGGTACACCAACGCAAACACATTTGGGACAGGGTATTGACCGAACCGTGTAAGGAGGGCATGATGGTGTGATACCAATGCTACGTGGCTAACGCGAGGTAGTACGGGTCACACTTGATCTCCCCAAAGGGGCGGTCAATAAATAAGAACATAACGATACAATAACACTGGGGAACATATAAAACATTACTAACATCTACGAGATGGTAAACCACACACAGAACATACGTTCATCCAATTTACTTTAGTTTTACTCTTTTTTTCCATTGAGTTCTATTTGTCTCTCATATTCTCTATAACAAATCAAGAAATAGATAGAAAACTCGGAACGGGAAAAGGAGACTTCCCTTTGTGAGGAAACCTGTCCCCTACCAGACTCCTTTATTTTCATTTTTTAGATAGCCCTATTAAATAAAGATAACTGGAATAAAAATTTGATTCATAACAACAATACATGGATAACATACAAAACATTATAGTAACACACGTACAGCAAACATCGGACAATAATGATCCTTGGCAAAGATCACTGATTAAAGTAAGACTCAATAAATCAGCCTGGGATTACAAAAATGAGTCTATATAAACACTAGTTTAGGGAGGTGCATAAACCCTAATAAAAATTCTATAAAATTTTACCAAAATTCTACTTGATTTTTCACAATGCACAACATCACAAATAATGGGAAAACAAACAGATATAAAAATATTTAACCTTTCGGCAATAGGGGGTCCTCTCTATGACGGAAACTGAGAGGGACCGCACCAATAACGGAATGTGTTTAACCAGTTAAAAGACAGTTGGTACTGGATGGTGGATGGAGACTATGTGGTAGAAAGACTTCAACAGGAATGGAGGTTCCCAGGCAGTAGTCTAGACCTTGCGAACAGCCTGAAAGTAGCCAGGGATCTAATACAAAGGATGATAGAAGAGGAAGTAGAGAAGTTAAGAGGTTTCTTCCAACCTAAATATGTGAGAGTGGGCACCTTGAAGCAGGCCCGTGATGTTGTCATAGAAGTGAGGTGGTTTTTGTTTTTTGTTTTTTTTTGGAAGAGATGTTCAATTTGACAGAGTGGTCTTTTGTCCAGTGGGGTTTAGACCAGTTAAAGAAAGCTGAAGACATGATGAAAAAGGTAATGAAAGAAGAAGTGAAGAAGATTAAAGATATCTGGGCAAAACAGACAATGGACAAAGAAAACAAAAAGAAGAATGAGGAATTTAACAGACATAACAACAACTGGATGAAGGTGCAGGAAAAAATTTAGAACAATGGGACATCCTGACTGGATGCCAGAGAAGGAAAAGAAGAAGAAAGGAATTATTGGAAAAGTGAAGAGCTGGTGGAAGAAGTAGAGAAAATAGAAGAAGAAGAAACCAAACGGCCCTTTTCAGGGCCACTTCATATGCCTCGAAAAGATTTATTCTTTCTTGCCTAAACCTTTTTTTTTAGTCTGTTATATAATTTTAAATGTGATAGATTGATGTACATCAATCTATGGTTGTGTTGTATATGTCTCTGTTTCTAACCATGTTTCTATATCTCTGTCTCTGTTGTATTTGTCCCTACCTAGGGTAGCCGCGCGTATTTAGGTCAGCCTTTTTCAACATTGTTGCCAGTGTCCAGTACTGTGACGTCACCTTTGTTCTATTTTCCCTTGAGGCTAAACAGTCCCACCCTGTTCATTTTATGTTTTGAGGCTAAAATGCAACCCCCTAAATTTAACATAGAAGTCTACGTGAGACTATAAATTCTGAGGCGAAGCTGCAACCCCCTAAATTTAACATAGAAGTCTACGTGAAGCTATATCGTCCCCCTTCACTACTAATATCACTGCATTAGAAACTTCTCTCATCACTTAAGAATTTTAAAAAATTCTTATTTGTTTCCATCGATGTAAATTTCGTTGGTTTCGGTTAATTACCAAATTTATGATTTTTGTTTTACTCCTTGCACCAGAAATGGAATCAGTTGTGTATTATTTTACAGCTTTTTTGGTTCAGATGCAAGCAGAGATACGGGTTGCCATTAAAGTAACTGGTTCACGCGTCTGTCATCTAACGTGACTGCCCAAGTGTTATTGTTTCAGCATTATCAACTACAAACAGGGTGTTTAAAAAGTACGCCAATATTTGTTCCCAGTTTTTCTGGAAACGTATTACAAGTTTACAAACACAAAAGTAGTGCAACGAATAATGGGTATATCCTGCATCAACTGCAACGGCTCATTTTGTAACCTTTGGATTTCTCTAGCAGACATAGTGTAGTTAGGCTCATTTTGTAGCCTAACCTTTGGATTCCTCTAGCAGACATAGTGTAATTGGGCTCATTTTTTAACTTTTGGTTTCTTCCAGCAGACATAGTATAGTTGGTAACACGTCAGTCTGTTGTACGAAGGAATGGTGACTCGAATTCCGTTCTCTCCATTATACTTTTCCTCCCTGTAATAATAATGTTGTTTTGTTGCTTTGATCTTGTCATGCACCTCTTCATACATGACAAAAATGTTGTTCTGGGTTTAACGCCTTTTTTCAGTACATGTTAGGCTCTACATAGCGGCCAGTATAACTGGTGGAGGAAGACCATGTTTGCTTATCAAATATATTGTTCATAGGAACCTTTCATTCTTATTTAAAGGAAATACCTTATGTATAGTGGCTCCAATTACTGCGGCGGCATTTAAATATTTTTGTTCAGTGATGTCACTATGCGTAACATCTGAATAACCTGTATGTAAACATAATGCCAGGGAGTTCACATAGCTGTGACTATAAACAATTTGAAGGATACCTATTCAGGGTAGACAAAATCATAGAATCAAAATTCCTTTTCTTGTACAAATTTCAGTAAGTGGTCAAATACCATTCATACCATATCCAGTTCCATTCCCTTTTCCAAAAAAGAAAACAAACGTTTCAGTCATAAAATTATGCCAAGTAACAACACTTCACAATTTAAACATACAAGCTGAACTGTGACATGAATGTCACTCTTCGATAAATATTATCTTATGGGGGTGCATTAAGGGTGTACTGACAAATGCAATTTGTGTTCAGTGTGGGTTCTTACATCAGTAGTTTAAAGACACGTTAATCAACCATGTCATCCTTTCAAGTTCATAAAAGGTGTTTTCTAGACACGGGGCAAACAAGTTACGTTTACGAATGTTGGGGTTAACTACAATTATGTCATGTAACATAACATGAGCATAATACGCATGTCATAAATCGTAATTATTCAACAAATTTAATAAAATTGGGGGCATATAAAGATCTTCATTAAATTCATTAATTCAAAATTGAAATTTTGTTATAAAATGTGTTGCTTTTACATAATATTTCTCGATATTCTTAAATTTTTTTTTACCGTAATGCCGACAATCACCAATATTTCTCAATTGTTGCGGTAATAGGGCGTTCTCCTTACAGCGCCTCCCGACAGAAATCATTCACTGTGGCAAATGCACCACACATTAATTACTTGATGCAGGAGGATAAAAATGAATAAGTAAGCATAGTGACAATTTATGGGTTATGTTTTCGAAGTTTGTACCGGCCTATGTGTAGTATTTACTGAAGGCCATACTGGTTGCCAGCTTTTAGAATTGGGATAGCGAAATCGGAAACTCCCAGGGCCGGTTGGCCTAGGACGCCAGAAGGCGGTGCCCGAAAAATATTTTTGGACACTACTGCTGGAGAACGAATGAATAAAGGAAAAGAAAGCGTCGTTGAACTTGCATTTTAACTTGTCGTTCTCTCGTACATCACAGATAGAACCTACTCCATCACTGCTACCGCCCAGTCGCCTCGTAATAATACCAATGAACATTGCTATGGGCAGCCATCACCGCCAAAATTACATTGATCAAATGATGTAGTTTGACATCTTATGATTTAACCCAGCAAATGAAATGATAAATCCAGATTCCAAACGGTGTGGTCTCATATGAAATGATTTAATGAATAAAACGGAATGATGAATTTAGATTTCAAATGACGTGGTATTAAATGGAATTAATATTAAATGATTTCAAGAAGAAGAAAAAACTGAATGATGAATTCTGCTTCCAAATGACGTTGTATTAAATGAATTTATGAAGTATGAAATTAAATGATTTAACCCAACAAATGAAATGATTAATTCGGATCCCAAATGACGTGGTATTAAAAGAAATGATGCAAACAACACAATGGAATGATGAATTCCGATTCCAAATGACGTGTAATTAATTGAATTTACATAGCATGAAATCAAATTATTTAACCCAAGAAACATAATGATGAATTCAGATTCTAAATGATATGGTACTGAATAAAATGGTCTGAAGAACAAACTGGAATGATACATTCACATTCTAAACGACATGGTATTAAATGAAATGTGTGGAAAGCAAACGGTCCGACTGGGAACAGTACTACAATATAAGGTCAAACTGCAACTCATCTAGCCTAAATCCAAAAATGCACAGGTAGCGCTGTTATTCATAACGTATGGTACATATTGCCCAAACTTATAATCTAGGGACGTATTTACAGCATTCGACTGAGATTTTTGCAGACACAAGAACAATATTTTCCAATGAGCATAAAGTGACTTCATCCACATTAATGAATGCGTACATTCTTTTAACATTTCTCTGCCTTGTACTGCGCGAGCTTCCAAGGCTTCAAGAAACCTAGATCTATGTTCATTGGAAAATATTGTTCTTGTTTATATTTTAGGAAAGAAAACAACATGGCTGTTCAAGCGTAGTCTGAAAATATATCAGCTGAATGCTGTAAATACGTCTATAGATTATAAGTTTGGATATGCTGACACCATACGTCATGGATAACAGCACACCCACCCACCCCGTGTATGTTTGGATTTACGCTAGATCTTTTGCAGTTTGACCTTACCAGTTAGACCGCTAACTTTCCATACATTTCATTTAATACCGCATTGTGTTTGGAATCTGAATGTATCATTCCATTCTGTTCTTCAGACCATTTTATTCAATACCAAATCACATTTAATCTAAATTAATCATTTCATTTGTTGGGTTAAATCATTTCATTTTAGACTCTATCATTTATTTAATACCATGTCATTCGGAAATAGATTTCATCATTCCGTTTTCTTCTTTAAATCATTTAATTTCATACTAAGTCATTTCATTTAATACCACGTCATTTGGAAACTGACATCATTCTTCTGTTTTGTTCTTTAAATCATTTTATTTAATACTAAGTCATTTGGAATCTGAATTCATCATTTCATTTAATGGGCTAAATCATTTAATTTCATGCTATGTAAATTCAATAAATAACACGTCATTAGAATCAGAATTCATCATTCCGTTTTGTTCTTTAAATCATTTCATTTAATGCCACATCATTTGGAATCTGAATTCATCATTTCATTTGTTGGGTTAAATCAATCCATTTTATACTACATCATTTCATTTAATACCAAGTCATTTGAAATCTAAATTCATCATTCCGTTTTATTCTTTAAATCATTTCATATAAGTCCACACCATTTGGTGTCTGGATTTATCATTTCATTTGCTGGGTTAAAATCATTTGATTTCACACTACATCATTTGATTCATGTAATTATGGCGGTGACGGCTGCCCGTACATTGCCGCATTATGAAGAAATTAATTTTTGAAAGCTTATAATAAGTAATGCCCCATGGTGGGGGTTTGGGGGGCGCAAGGTGGAAGGTTTTCGCAATCAGCTCATTATTACTTAGCAGTGTTGGGAACAAAATAATAAGTGCTTGTTCTTCTTTCAAAGTGTAAACTCCTATATCTCCGAAACCAAACATGTAAATATTTTTCTTATAAACATGCTTTTAATATAACGATTTCAATGGATTGTACGATTTACGTGTTACGACTCTATGGTCTTAAAGTAACAGAAAGAAGCAAAACCAACAAGTTTATTAAAATCAGCAAATAAATTTATTTTTCTAAGCTGCAAAGTGAAAATTTAAGAGGAACTTACAGTACAGTTAATTAAATCCTTAAAGTTCTATCACAAGTCCGAATGTATATTGTTCCGAATTAATTCCTCTAATGATGTACCAATAGTCTTGAATACGCTGATGTGCCAACTGTCTTGATATATCACAATGATATAATCCAGAATATCTTTGAATGAATTCACAATAATCCCAAAAGTGATTTAATCCAACATGTCAATGAGCACTTTGTAATTTCAATGAATATTCTTTTAAAATAAGATTCCTCTCAAATTATACTATATTCCCCAAAACTGACATTAAAAACAGTAATGCAGACTTTGTTCACAAAACCCTCTTTTATTTACGTCTCCACTTGACTCATGGCACAGTAGCATTTTCTGAAAAGAACTTGAACATCTTATTAGAAAATTACACCAAACTGTATACAAGTTCGCTTCCAGAACCTTTTAAGGTCATAATCAGGGCTATGTTTTTAGCTCAAATATTAGTAAACAACTTATTTATAACAAGTCAGAATAAGGTCATTAATTCACTCTCAATTACTAACAAATGCCAAGGACACAATACAAATTGAAAGTACATAGCATACGCAATTTTTATCACAAAGTCAAGTTCTTTAGATGTACTAGCCATTGATTGAAACATTAAGTAAGTAAAGTGATGGCAATTTTAATTGACAAAGAAGTTTATATAAAAATGTACCACTGTTTGATCATTTCATGCAAGAACTCAACATACAATTTATCCTCTGTGGCAAGCTGTTCAACTAGCTGTTCAACTAGCAAACTTTGATTTGCTGTTTATATTTCTAAGTGATAAAATGTTTTACCTTATAAACTTGTTAAAACTTTATTTTTATGTACTAAATGTACATTACAGCTGTTTTCAGAAAGACATTATTGTTAGAAGTATTTTTTTTTCATACCCATCCATCTATCAATCAATCAAGGATTTGAACTTCAACATGTGTCAAATTTTCCAACCACCTCAATAAATGCTCTCATGTTTTAAGGTATCTTTCTACATTACAGATGCGACTTTGCACAGGCACACTGTAAGGATCCAAGCCTAATGGTGCGTCATAAAGGCATGTGCAATCCCCCAAGTACCCAGACAACCCGAACCAATGGTGAGGACAGTGGATTGCATTTAATCTTGTCCGTGATTTGTAGCGACATTGTGCATATTGACTGTTCCAGATCCTCAAACACCACAGCCTATTGTGGCAGTGACCACAACACTTACCAAAATATGTGAGTAACTTTCTCATATTTTTGTTTTTACTTCATTGGTGTACAATGGTAACAGCTATTATTGATCATGAAATAGTAAGTATTAAACGTGAATTCTAAGCTACTATTTGATGGAAATTTTCAGATCTCTTAAAATTTCAGGACTTCATCAACTCTTTAGTAAAGAAAAGTTGACTCTGCAATGAAACATGTAAAGGTTCATTTAAAAAATATACATATATTATGTTCACCCCTAACAAATACTGTTTTATTAAGAATACAATATGAGTGATAAAGTTTTCTGAAATCAAATAACAAAATAATTTGTTCTCCTGTATTGAGTCAAGATGTTCTGAGTGTGCTTTTCTTGCAGATGCTTTTTCGAGAAGGCACGATGTACAAATGAGAAGCTACATCTTGTACATCAGGGGCGATGTATAGAATGATGATGGTGGCTTGTGTGATCAACAGGAAGACTGGCAATGACGATGCATACGGAAAAACTGTAATAGGAGAGAATATACCCCCAAAACAGTGAAGGAATATCGATACAGATGACCAAAATGTGGCCAGTTCATGGACAAAGGTCTGAACCTCAATCAGTGTTTAACTGTTGTTGGACTTTACCATTGTATTTCTTTAAATTAAAGTAAAGTTTTTGTGAATTTGAAAATAAACCTCGAAAAGCATGATGGAAGTTTATAGGATTATCATTTATTGTAATCCTACTGATATTTTGCATCACACTTTCATTTTATCTCTGTATTGTTACCTATTCAGCAATGACATAATAACTTTCCCTGTAAGAGTGTGTGTGTGTGTGTAACAAACTATGCATGTGTATGTATGTTGTGAATCTATCCTTATTTAAAGCAATGATATCCAGTTTTATTTTACACCCATACATTTTTTACTCAGAAATGATCCTGAAATTTAAAGTCATTTCCTAGAAGTCTGAGGACAATTCTCTCATTTTCCGATCCCATATTACCATCCTACTGATAAGGTTGGGACTATTTTTCCCTTGATGTTTCCCTGCAAGCATGAAGAGCTATGCTGTAACCTCAGTTGGCATACAAATGGAAATGAGTAACATTCTCTGTAATAAATCTGTATAATTAAGTTCAGCAATTTGTCCAATCCCATTGTAAATAACTCAAAATATATCATTTGAATGCCAAGCCCCCCCTCCCGAGCATCTCGCACCATTTTTAGCCTGGCTTCAAGTTTCAGTCATTCAACTGTTGAAACCTTCCATGATGCAAAATTTGACATCTGCACAGTAAATCACATAATTGGGTCTGATGTCCCCGTGTGTCTAACAATTCATATCACTGAAAGTGATCATAGAGAAAATTAGTTACTGTTGTTTCACATCCTTCATTTATAAAGTACAAAATTCATGTTCATATCAGCTGATCCATATGTAATTCAGTACATGATTTAGGATAAAGTTTGTATTAAAAATGTTGATATGTTAATTAAGCCATTTACTTTGGTTTTCAGTTACATATAGTGATTTTATTAATTGATACGAAAATGTATTAGGTATAAAACAAAAATATTATTATCATAGCAATTTGATCTTGATTGTTACATCATGTCCTGTTGTCTGCATCAGAAAAACTGGATTGTGACTCGACACTTTGTACATCTTAATGATATGAGCTAGTATTCAAGACTGCGTCTCTTGTGATAATACTATATATGTATGGCCCTTGTACACATCTATAAATTATATTCACACTTCATCTGCAACTATGAGTGAAACTTTGCACGACATAATTCACATAAGCACAGAGAATCGAGATGAACCACCTAGTTCCAACTTCTTGCAGGTATTTACAAATTAACTTGCCTGACTTCCAGAACAAGTTCAAATTTGGCTCAGGCAAGCTCAAGTTTCCAAGTAACTTGTCCATTGGCAAGTCAAAAAACTGAGGTGGCATTGTTAGTGTTCCATTACTAACTGAAGACTGTTTTGACTATTAAAATATGGCTATTCTCACTATCAGTTATATTTTAATCATAATACTTGTATATTTAGGTGAGTATAAAGACTGTGTTGATGCATATCGCCTTCTTTAGGTGAGTATGGTGTTAATGGTTAATAATATAACTTATGAGATTTCATTGACAGGTATGTATAGCAATAAGGGTACTCGTCACAAACAATTAACCACCAGACTTTCATTCAAAGCATGATCGATGAACCTAAAATGTAACACCCCAAAGTGATACTTATGTTGTTTGGTAATAAACAGGAGACCAACAAGTAAATACTGCTTGGCAAACAATTAAATGGATAAAAATAAGTGTTCTCAATTTCAAAAGTCGGCTTGTCAAATATTTTGATGCATGTCAGTGATTTCAAGATCACTAAATGACAATTGTGAAGCATACTGATGTGAGTATAAATTAATCATTAAAAAGAGTCTAGTTTACATTATTCTTGATGTAGTTGTCTTATTTATGCAAGAAAAGGAATGTGATGAAATTTCAAGATCTAATAAACACGTTTTACAGGAAATGAAGCACTATGATGCTGCTAAATATGCAAGAAAGTTTCAATCACTGTGGATAAATGAGAATTCATGGCTAGAATACAACTCGGCAAATAAATGAATTAATGTTCTGCAGCCATTGCAGAAAATATTCCAAAAATGCTAAAGGCAAAAGCAGGATAACAAATTCATAATCCATATTGACTGAAAATTTCAGAAATGACCCCATGATTTGAGCAAAGTTCATTTTTGGACTGTATAATTTGCAAGGAGCATGATCATTTGCACTTTAATGTAAAGACAGAACATTGTTATGTATAAAAACATGATTAGAATTAAAATAATGCAGCTCTGTTATTGGTTGACTTTTTTTCTCTCTTTCTCTCTCTTAAAAATCCAGCTATTTTGAAACCATTTTCCACCTGACCATTTCTGGGACAAGCTCAATTTTCCTAAGGGCAAGTTCAATTATCCTGTCAGCTTGAAGACAGAGTAAAAGACAGTAACAGATTAAGACTATGAACGGGCAAACTTATTTAGATAACATAGTTTTCATGCATTCAATGTGAACAATAAATGAAAGAAATGAGGTAGAGTAAACTTAAATAAATAAGGGTTTCAAAATGAATGAAAGTGACTGAATTTTGACAATTTATTCGAGCAAAACATGACTTGTTAACACTTTTATCAGAACACAATATCATTTTATATTGTTACGATATTGACTTCACTGACTTCAGGCTGGTTGGTGACAATAATGATGGTGATAACAATGTAATGATGAAGTCAATCAACAAGAGTTAAAGTAAGATTACAGAAATAAAGGATGAATTGTACTTGAATAAGTTAAACATGTGTGACTGATTGTGAATTAACATGACGTACAATTTGCCCAGACACAATTATTGTCATGCAAATGCATATAGACTCTAATGCATCAATGACTACAACTTTGTTTTATTTGATTATGAAATTTCAACAGAGATTAACTATTTATGATTTTAACCAGATTAAAGGTTAGTTTAAGCTGTCAATAGCTAGATTAAAAACTTGCAAAGAACATAACCACATCAACTGAAAATGAAACAATATGAACCAATTTCTAACCGAAAAAGTGTGAATGGCTGTTGTTATTTATTTCACCCCATTAATAGGTTATTTAAAACTGAACCCATCTGTAACATGTTACTAGATTTACGATTAATTAAGAATGTAACTACATCAATAAATGACTAATCATATCAATATGAATAGCTGACTGATTTTTTAATAATGAAAGACGCTGAGCACAATGTAGCACTGTAAGAACTATATCAATTTAAAAATATTTACACAAAACTTTTACAATAATTTTACAAAACAATATATGCACAATCACTACACTTATATGATATTTATGAGAATTATATTCTTTACGGCAAATTAAAATCAAGTGGGATATTTTCTTTGTTATATTTCTTTATATAAGCTAAGTATCTGAGATACTGAACTTTTCATTTTTGTACAATACCAATGCAGAGAATGAAATGTGCCTGCAAAGAAAGGTTTTCTGCAAGTCATCTGAAACACCTAAGAGCTGTATGGTTCCCTGTTGCAGAAGTTTTGCTCATCTGCAAAACCTTCAAAAACCTAAAACTAGTCCAGAAATCCCATAGTATCATCACACCATCTTGAGTTGGACAATAGTGATGGGTGAATTCCAATGGCTACAATGAATGGCTTATGTCTTGATAGGCATAATTCCCAATCTCTTCAAAATCTGAGAGCTACTCAAAAGAATGTAAATGCAAATAACAATTCCATGACAGTAAATCCAGTCATTGTGAACAGTTGATGGACAGGTACAAATAACCTTGCCCTCAGTTACAATGCTACATCATTTACCCTATTTACATAGATTTCTTGGCAATGTAGCCTAGCTGCTTGTCCCCAGGCTTTTCTGGCTAATTCTGTTGGCCCCTTTCCCCCTTACCTTTAGGCTGTGGATAAAAATTCTGAAACCATTGTGAACATAAACAAATCAAACTCCAGTCATATTCAAGGTCTGAAATCTTTGTTTTATAAATTACAACATTTAAACATCTGTAATGTTCATCAAACACTAAACTATGCAGACCCAGATACGTCATCACATAATAGGCAGACAGATCCAAGTCTATTCCATCTACAGTTAGGCCCACTTTATGCACATGCAAAAAAATATATATTTAACACTACGTATATATGCATTCAAACTTGCTAGCGCTTTATAATAAAGTCCCCTTGTACATAAATACTGGACATTTTTGGGGGACATTTCTATTCAATATTTTTATTTGTTTTATGCTGAAACTTTTGGACACTTGTTCTGTAAACTTCTTCCACTGGATTAGTTTGTTCAACATTAATTATCCCTATTATGGTTCTTAAATGCTAATAAGGTTGACTGAACAATTCAGGCTGAATAGACTGCCAAGTGCTTGCTAAATGGATCCACTTCCTGAATGCATAACAGCTGGGTTTCCCTTTAGCTGAGTGATACTTAACAGCCATATTACTGAAGCACCACCTAGCTGTTTTTGTCCAAATGTAATTGTATTTCATTAGTCGGAGACAGCAAATAAGCAAGGAAAATGATCTTGTACTTCCTGAACTCTGCATTTAAATGAGGTCACTTCCAACAATTATTGCATTGCTCAGATGTTAACTACTGTATGTACTTGCTTATAAGTCAGATGTTAACTACTGTATGTACTTGCTTATAG
>JAECUM010001496.1:17500-112797 GCA_016617855.1 Megalonaias nervosa
CGACCTTCCGCATCCGAGGCGGATGCTCTAACCACTAGGCCACTGGAGCGGTCTAGACCTAGATATGAAGACTACATTATGAGACCACATTCATTCTTACTTCTGGAACTCTAAAGTGTTTCTTAGACCATCTGTGGCACTACTTCACAGGGCTGCCATATAAAACTAAGTATAAACAAGTTGTACCTAACAAAGAATTGTGCTGTGGATCTACATATCTATTCCTGGTAAACATGTACAGCACTCCCTCACTATGTTGCCCTACATTATACTGTTGCCTAGTTTATACCACATGTATGGTCATGCATCCTATTATGTTCATAAAGCTTGTTTTCATCACTACTACTTAAATTATTTTATTTTATTTTAGTTCTTGGTTCATGAGAACCAATTATGTTGGGATTTCATGTAATTAAATACTGTTTTTGTTTTAAAGCACTGTTAGGACACAGCACTGTCAACATGTCTTTCATTATAAAGCTGCATTAATTATAACAAGGGTCACTTTTATGGTTTCTGATAACAATATTATCAAAACAGAGAACTGTAGCTGTGTAAGGGGATGCAATTTTGGTCAATTTATTTGTCACAATAAATAGACTAGTCATGTATATCATGTCTTTGTTATTCAGGTTATGGTCATTTGACAAAGTGGGACTTGAATGTAAATTTAAAAAAATTTCCCCCCAAAATCCTATGACATAACCATATTTATTGGAAGTACATCTAATGAAAATCAATCAATGTTTAACACTCCCAAGTAATTGGTACTGTTTTGAGTACCATTTAAATTTAAAATATACATAATACTGTACTGGATTTCTTTTGATAAAGTACCCAGTAATCTGATTCACTACAAACTACAAAGTCACATAACTTGCAAATTTCCAAATTATCTGATTATCAGAAAAATGCACATGAACTTTAAACTATAATAAATAACTTCCATTTTTGATTTGTAAGAGAATCCAGTGTTCTACTACTTAAGGAGGATATATGTAAACATTAACATTAAATGCATTTTCTTGAAACGTTCAAGAAAACAACCTCCTTCATGTTAAATGAACTATATGTTAAGCATATTTTTTGAGTCATATTAGGATAAAGCTGATCATCCTAATTGTTTTCATATGCAGATTCCCATCATCTCTTGCCCCCCCCTTTCCTAATTAACGAAAAATAATTATCTGGAAAACTGACTGATTATTCATATAAATTATTACCTCTTGATGGATCTGGATAAATGGTGTTTTACTGAAGCATAGTGGGGAAAGAGCTGGATCCATGGTGTTTTAATGTAGCATAGTGGGGAAAGAGGTAGACAAATGGTGTTTTTCTGAAGTGGTGTTTTCATGGAGCAATGGGAAAAGAGCTGGATACATACCTGTCAACTTTTCAAAAGCCAAGTAGGGAGACTGAATAAGAAAAACAGGGAGATTGGGTCCTAAAATTGGGAGTTTTTGCAGCATTTTTAAAAGCTACATTTTCACTCAATATTAACCAATCATTCTATAGTGATAATTACTTTGTCACTAAAAAATTCACGGGTGATAAAATAAAAAATGGCTTCTGTGGACTGCATAAATTATATCTATTTATGCAGGATGTTTTTCTAGGAGAAATGAAAATTTACCGACATAATGTAATAATCGGAGTTCTCAGCAAAAATCAGGAGATATGATGAAATTGGGAGGTAGGTGCTGAACGACCCCAAAAATTGGGAGTTTTTTTTCCGGCATGAGAGTTGACAGGTATGTCAATAACAAAGTAGCAACATGCTTCCTGTTACACTCCCTGCTTAAGGTATGCAATGTATTTTTACCCTAATATACACACACCAATTTTTGGGGTAAAACCAAAAGAAAAATATCTCTTACCAAATGAACATTACAGTAAAACCTGTCTTGTGAGACCACTGCTATGAAAGACCACCTGTCTTGAGAGACCATGTTCTCCTTGCACAGATTTATTGGTTATATAGTGTTATGGCCTGTCTTGAGAGACCATTATTTTTGGGCAGACGGGGGTGGTCTTTCAAGACAGGTTCTACTGTATTTAGTTTTATCCCAGAATACTTCATGAAAGGGAGGCAGCTGCTAAAATCCACCTAGAACATTGTTATATTATTGTACCTTATCACAATGCATGTCTGATGTTTAATGTCTACCAAAACTGATTTATTTAGGACAAGAAAGAAAATGCATCTCCAAAGTCTACAGTCCAAAATTACCTAAAGATGCACAACTCTTATAATTTAAGACATTGGCATACACTTATTATCTTGAGCTTCAATACCTACAACAATGTCCAAAATATCATTCAATGTCAGAAATTACCACACCTTTGAAGGAAAATATATCTACTTGGAAGACATGATTGGTTAACAGTCAATCATCCAAAATTAGTCTTTTTACCAGTGTCTCTAGTTCCCTCCATGTCGTGTTTCCTCACCATTTTACAGGCCAACAGCTGAGCCAGTGAAACAACTTAATTTAGGTTGGTTTATTTTTGTGGGAAAAGTAAAATACTCTTTAAACTTGTGCTTTAGTTAATATGGCATAATTGCTAATAAGAGTCCAACTGCAAAGACCCAGATCTGCCATCACATATTGCGTCAGCAGATCTGGTTCTGTGCAGTTTGTTAGAAGTAATCAGTAGAACAAACAAAACAGATCCTAAACTGCAGGTGCATTATGATACGGCAGATCAGGATCTTTGTTGTTTGGTATTTGACTAATAAGCAAGTATATACAGTACCTTGTGTTACCAAACTGACCTTTTTGAGACTCAACATGTACAAATATTGAACAGAACAGTATGGTACAGCTTTCTTCTTAATGGCTAAAGCCATAATTGGAACTATTTTCATCCTCAAGTGGATTTCAGCACAACAGCTCAAAGTTAAGCTTGACTTCCAGTCATGAAAAATCCAGCAATCTCAATGAATAAACTTAGATTTGACCAAAAAAAAACTTACCTTCCATTTATAAACTAAAACAAATATTGGTCCAAGGAACAACATCTTATTATAAAATCCAAATTTGTAAAAACCTAAACACTGGAAATCTTATAAGGATATAGGTTGCTGAAATGAAGACTGTTTCATAATAATGTAAAATGTTTAACACGTGTCATTTTATAATATCCAAAAGAGATTCATGTGCATGACTTTAGTCGAAACTGTCCATCTTTTTCTTACTGTCCTTCCTCTTGAAACTTCCTGCTCGATTTTTACCAGTCACATTATTTGCTGAACCATGGCGTATCCTAGTTCCATTTGTTCCAGATCCATTTTTCTCTGTGTTGTCCTTGTCTGTGGGAGAATGCATGCTGCCGATGCTGAGGCTTGACATGGAGCTAGAGAGGTTCAAATTGGAGGAGATTCCCAGGGAACTTGGATATGGGTTCAAAATGTCAAGGTCATCTCCTGGGAGACAGGTCTCCACCATCATGGCTTCCAGGCAGTTGACAAACAGTTCAGCAATATCACTGCTCTGAGCAGACTGAAAGAACACAATGTGTCACTGATATAATGAGCATCAAAAGGAACAATTTGTTTATTAACAATTTTTTTCCACAGAAAATTATCTCCATTTTTTCTAAACCATTATTTCTTAATTTCTGGAATCATCATGTACACAAGAAAAACAAGAATCATACATTATACACCACTCCATGTTTGACAATCCTCTATGTAGGAAATAGGAGACTATGTCTGACTTTAAAGGTTATTAACAAAAGGGTCTAAATATCCTAACTTTTGGTCTTGAATTAAACTTACTGTGAGGAACCCATTATTTTCTTATTGGATTTACCATAACCATGAACTCTGATCATTAAGCCCCTAATTCTAAAGGATTCTTTATTACCACATATGCAAACCATCTACAATGTGCAGTCAAGGAACATGTTCTAAAACAAAAGCTATTCAGCAAACCCAATTTTCTTTGAGCCACAATGACCTTGATATTTGACCTTTTGATACTCAAATAATAGACCTCTTCCATACATTAAGTGCAAGCCATCACAAAATTTGGTCCAGGTACGTAGTCTAAAACAAAAGTCATTATGTAAAAACTTTTTTCTTAAAGTGAGCCTTTATCACACCAAAATCAGAAGACTTCTGTTTTATCCAAAGTGTGTTTCATCCTTGAACTTTGGTAAAGGTACATGGTCAAGAATTCAAATTTTTGTGCAGAAATCATTTTCCTCCTCTTGGTCACAATGACCCTGATCTCTGACCTTTTGACCCCAAAACTGATAGGCTTCTATCTTACCCCAACTGCAAGATATCCACAAAGTTTGGTTCCGATGTGATGTTGAACTAATGCTCTTGTGCAGAAGCCAGTGTTTAATCACAATGACCTTAATCTCTGACCGCAAAATTAAGAGGCCTTTTTTCTTTACCTCAATCAACAAAGTTTGCTCAAGGTCTATGATGTAGACCTAATATTACTGTGCAGAAGCAATTTTTCTTCTGTCACAGCAACCTTGACTTCTTACAATGTCCCTGAAATCAATAAGCTTTTTCTTTAGCTCATGTGCAAGCTAACCACAAAGTCTGGTCCAGGTATGTGTTGTGTAACTAATGTTATTGTGATTAAACCATTTGTTTCTTTCAGGCACAATCAGTGCCTTGACCTCTGACCTTGAAATTGACACCTGTCTTTCTTACCACAAATGAAAACCATCCCAAAAGTTTAGTAAATGTAGATATTGGAGAGCTCAGGTTACTGTGCAGAAATGAAATTGGCAACAGATGGACATACAGAAATCATAACATCATGATTTGCCTTATAGTGGGCATAATATGATGTTGTTAACAATAATATTCCTCTGCTTTCTCACTCTCCATATGTAAATTAATATTAATAAAACCTATTATAACCTTAAAGGGCATAGATTATTTAATGCCAAAAAAAAATTGCATGGGGCATGCTGTATAAGCCATTAACATGACTCAAATCATTCCATGATACTTCAATATTAAACTAGACAACAATACTTTACATCTATAAGCCATTAACGTGACTCAAATCATTCCATGATACTTCAACATTAAACTAGACAAAAATACTTTAAATCTATATGACTGGTAACTTTGATCTGAAAAGTAGCATGTCCAATGACAATGAAGCATACCTTTGTAAATGTACCAGCAAATCTCCACAAACCACCAAATCCAATGCCTAAAAAAAGCAATATATACTTGTGAGCATGATGTTCGGTATTCTGTAAATATAAGATGACAATCCAGTTTATTTTCTACACTGTAATTAAATAAAATGCCAAATTTAAGTTCAGGAAGTCAGAGTGGCAATGTAACCCAAATGACTAGATGACATACTTCTGTTCCTTTCCTGATCTGTATCTATCATAATTAATCTAAATAAATGAACCATGTAATTTTCACCATATCATATTTTCAAAATTTTTGATTTTACATACTACATAAAATTTCCCAACATAAAGCAAGCCTTTTTGAAAGCCCAAGAAAAATTAAAAATTTTAAGCTGTAATGTAAAAAAGGGATGTTTTATCTGTGCTCAAAAACTGGTGACTGAAGTAGTCAACCATCTGGAAGTGAAACCAGTTTCATTACACTAATTATCATGTGACTTAACTGAAGGTGTTGGCAATAAGCAGGAAAAAAACAAACAACAGAAGACAATTCACAGCTCGTGATCCAGCAGTTTCAATGCATCAGGTCAATCTTGCCAAGAAGGCCATTTGCATTAGGCAATCACATGTTTGAAAGAGTCACATTTTCATCAAGGGACAAACAAGTTGACTACCCCTTGGGCTAATATTATTACAGAAAGAAAGTTCTGTTAAGCAAGCATATGTTTTTATGAGTCCACTATTCTCACTTTCCAAAATGTACTTAAATAAAGATTGCGAGCTGGGAACTGAGGGAGGCAGCATGCAAAACAATAATGACAAGCAAGATGGGTGTAAATAACTTAAGACAATGACATTTATTTTTAATGTTACATTCCCTGACTCAGCCAAATAAAGTTTCTATCAATCAAGCACTGATCTGGTCAGCAAATAACACATCTCTTCAATGTGAAAAATTCCAGCCTGGCAAACACATATGTATATATATGCATGCTTGTGTGCTTTGGAAACTCACCATTTTCACCTGAGTGCCGGATTGGTGTGAGATTGCAGGTTGCAATTTGTGGCCACATGTTCCCCAAATACTGACCCCTGTACCTCCCCTTGAGTATACAAATAAATCATTTATCCCTCTGAAATTCTGCCAAATCTGGGGGTCAAGGGTAGATATTGTCCTTAGCGCAATGGATCCTAGGTGCAACTTTGTGCATGTATGTCTCTGTGCAAGTGTGTGTACACACACACACACACACACACAGAGCTGGTTTGCTTCTTCATCTCTCTCTTAAAATGGTAACAATTTCATTCTTCCCAACCTTTTGTCTTCTTATACTTAAAAGACATTAAAATTCCTCAAGGTACCTTATGAAGAAAATGATCATGTTGTAAGAACAAGAAAACTACAAGGAGCATAAGACCACTCTGGTTCCTAAATAATGACCATCTGAGTTAACCTTTGCAATAGTGGTCGGGGAAAAATAACTTGGTAAAAAATGCCACATGGAAATTATCTATAGTAAAATCACTGGAACCACCATGAAGATAAACAATTGAAGGTGCAAAGATGTTTCAAACTGGCAATAATCCTGTGCTGAAACTATACATATAAGTGCCCTGGAACAAATATGTGTAAATCTTTTGAAAATTTATTCTTTATGGTACATGGTGAACAAGAGACAGTTCAGGGCAGAAGTATAAAGTTTCTTCACTGATCAACCAGAAACATAAATGTCCAGCATATAACTGACTATGATGGCCTGATTGACACAGGGAAACATCCAACAAAGATAACATGATGACCAGGGATACAATTTTATCAGTGAAACTCTTAAGTGGCATACTTTATCTAACGAGGCTACAGGATCTTACCAAGTTTGCCTGGCTTATGTCATAGATACAGGGGGTAGTTCAGGATGAACACAGTCGGAACAGCTCAGTTAGTTCCTCATCCCAATTTTCATCTTTTTCAGCCTGGGCCACTAGTACAGTCAAAAGAAAAACACAATGCTAAACACAGAGATAATGGCAGAAAAATTAAAAAAAGAGTTTGTAGATGAAGATAACAGAGATATACATTAACACTGCTGTGCTGCTGCAGTGAAAAAAACCAGATCAGTTAGCATGGACTGATAGTTCTGAAAATTTTCCCAAACCCCTTAAGTCATTTTGAATGTAGTGAAATTATCAGAATAATCCCAATATGTAACTTTGTCTAAGGAAACAAAATTTCCAAGTCCAAGCAAAACCTGACAAAATTTTTTAAAGTTATTCCGGCAAAAAACTACAAGCCTCTTCTATTTGATTTCCATTCTTTGGAATACTCGCAAGACAATTTCCCCCAAGCTGCTGAACTATATTAACTAACATGTTGATAAAGGTCACAGGAACCTATATTTCACTTAATTTTGATAGAAAAGTGATGAAAATCATTCAGAATGATGTATTATACTAGGTTTCATTTGGTTTCTTGAATGGAAATTGCATTTGCCAGACATTTTACTGAAATGAACATAATTTCTTGTCATGAAAAAAGAGCATGGGACATTCTGACTGTCATGAAAAAAAAGAGCATGGGACATTAACTGTCAAGAAAATAAGAGCCATGGACATTCTGACTGTAATACTGTAATTAATAGCCATATAACTCCTAAATTACCTTTCTTAGGTGCAATAATAAAGAGTGAAAAATTATTTTGACTGTACTCAGTAGCCACTAGGCTGGGGATGCCATACTCACCTTGCACAGATGAAACCAAATCCCATATGTCATGTTTGGTCATGCCAAATTCTTCAAAATAAATCCCACAATTGATGATAAAAGTTTAACACAAGAATAGTACATTACCTCATTCAGCAAACATTATGACAAAAAGAAATTTCTACGCAAGTCTAATGCAATGCAAAAAAATGTAGCCCTTATCACCAAATACTGGTTTCAAAATAGTTAAATCTCAATAATTCTACATAAATCAGAGAGATCTGCTCAGATGAACACACTCTGAAAGTCCTCTTTACAATTTACTCATATTTCATTTTATATTATCACCTGTCCACATAGACAAATTGTGTGGTCCCTTGCATGTCCCATGAGGATCTGCATTTGCTCAGTTGATAGAACACCGGACTCATAATCCAAGGGTCATATGTTTGATCCTCACCCAGGCCAGCTTGGGTCAGCTGCATCTGTGTGTCCTTGTGAAGATATTTAGCTCTTATTTCTTGAGCATGACATAACCAATAATGTGTTAAAAGTGCCATTACAACCAACCAACCAACCATATATACAGGTTTCATTCTATGTCGTCGCAAATATGAAATCAGTATGGGTAATTGCTTGTCAATATTGAAGAATTTAATGTTTCTGAAAAACTGATATTTCTACATGACTAAGGGTCCAAGCTAGAAATGTGTAGGTAGGCTGGTGTGCACTGTGTTGTGGTACTCCTAAATATCTTCCTACAAAGTCAATACAAAGAAAAGGGCAAAATACAATGTCACTAATTCTCCATAAAATAATAGCTGAATGATTATTTAAAAAACTTATCAAATCTGTACACACTGAAGATCATAGATTCTTTTTAAAAAAACAAAAAACATACACAGATGTGTTGGTGAATGAATCTTTTCAGTTTGAGGCAATTATTCAGATTGCTTCTTTCTACAAGCCTTTAATTTGCAGCAGGTCATAAATCGCCAACTATTTCCCAGGTCTTGTGCATTTTTCATTAAATTTAGCATTTTCTTTCAGAAAACTGTTAATATGATTAAAGAAATTGCATACAAGTATTTCAGTTTCATGATTTAATAAGAGACAGAAGTCGCAACCATTTCATGTTATGCGGAATTCATCCCCACCTAATAGTACTATGATACATCCTGATAAAACAGTAGCATCATATTATAATCATCACATCATTCTTGATTTTGCAAAAAAGCTGACATCTTTACACAGACTCTGTCATTGAGACTGTCCATCATATACAATCATGGCACTGATTTTACTAAAGTGAACTTTCTTAAGCAGACTTTGATGATTGCAACTCCCATATATACAGTCATGGCATTATCAAAACTGTTGAATGATGAATGATAATATAACTATTTCAAAATAAGACTTTAAATATATACATTACGACGTGCCTTTTATCTTGACTGTCAACTCTGATCATTAAATCTGTAGCATATATACAATCAAGGCACTGTTTTACAAAAGCTGATTTTCTTAGGAAGACTTTGAACACCTACATACCTCGCGACTTCTATCTTGCCTGTAAACTCTGATGATAATTCATGACCAATATTTTATGAGCAACTCTAAACATTTTTTTGCCCCATCAATGAAATGATCTCAAGCATAACGTAGTGCAAATACTGATGGCATGGTTATCGGTGTATGTCTCTTTCAACACACAATCATTACTTAGTTTGGTTGGGCTGTTTGTTTTGTTCAGGAAGCCATCCATAAAGTGGACAGCTTTCTGACAAAATCATTGGCTTGGAGGACTGAAATTATACTGATTTCACACAATCAAATGGAAGAGCACAACTCTAGCGATACTGCTATTCACTGTCCTTTGTACAGTATTAAAAACCCTAAATAATCTTTCTAGTATTTTCTAATTTTTGTTTACTTTATGTCAGAAGAGATTTTATTTCAACATTTAAAACATTTGAATAATTAATGTGATTGCCTTTTAAAAGCATTTTTAAGTACTGTCATCAGTGGGACAATATCGATGGGAGATAACAACTGTCAGGTATTATCGTCTACATAAATCTGAGTTGCCTCCATTAACACATGAAACTGCTGAAAGGCTTCTAGAGCTCAGTATACTTGCTTACTAAATTAAAGTAAGGTTGTGGTAAAATATAATGGACATTATGTCATAAGCATTCGAGGAAATAAAAACAAAACAAAAAAACCCAAATTAAAACAAAATACAGTGGACTTGTTTGTAAGGACACAATTTTAAAAATAATGGACTTGTCTTTAACGACACTCAAGAGACCTCAAAATCACTGGACTTGTCTATAAAGGACTCTAAAAGGCCAACAAATATTAAATATGAAGGACATTGTAAAGACAGCACAATTTTGTTCTTTGTGAGTGAAATATGCAGTATAACTTGTGAAAGTGGATTTAAAATGCTACCCTTTACAAAGTGTCATTTGTACAGATGTCTGCTGAGGTAGGCTGCATTGTAATTATTCCATTTAGATGTATGGATGGATAAGGCTGTTGCTTAAAGTTTCTCTTGTTTCCATTCCAGTTAAATAATCCATACAACCAAAGGTTAGAAGCACTGAGCAGCAAGCAATGAAAAAGTTAAAAGTTCAAAGCAGAAGGTATCATAAAGATATATTCAATGTAATCATGTATTCTCTCACTAATAAGAATAAGCTAAGAATCCTTATGAATGATTCATTAAGAACAACAAAACAACATGGTTTAATATAAACAACAATAGCAACTGTACCATAATATGGTAACTACAAAGACATAATTGATTACATGTAAACTCCTAAGCAATATAGACTTTAAAAAAGCAAGTTATACAAATTTCAAATTTCAATATATCTAATATAGCACAGAATAATATTTGCTAAAATGTGAACTTCTTAGCATTAAAATGTATGACGATTTGTTGGAAATTCTGACAGAATTCTAGCACTAAAATGTATGACAATTTGTTGGAAATTCTGACAGAATTCTAGCATCATGGCCCCCATTTGACACTTTGACAAAGAAAATTACATTTTGACAAATTTCTTGAGAAACAAAAACTGAAGAACAAAAATTTTTTAAAAAAATGTGTTGGAATGGGGAAAATTCTTACATCTTCGGGTCAGATGATAATGGAGTTTTTATCTCCATGTATCCATATTATGGACTCAACAGACATAATGAAGGTAAAATTAAAGGGGGAGGGGCTGAAAGAATCTTTGCGGTCCAAAAATAATGCAAAACTGTTATCCTCTAATTACCATGAGAATTTAAAAAATCTGCCCATGTAAGAGAATTTATACCACTTAAATGGATACCAGGTTTGAAATTTAGAGGAGATTTTGATTATGGAATATGCAGTATATCTGACTTTTCATTATGGAATATGCAACATATTGGACTTTTTCATTATAGAATATGCAACATATTGGACTTTTCATTATGGAATATGCAACATATTGGTCTTTTCATTATGGAATATGCAATATATTTGACAGTTGGACATGCAGACAGACATAATAATCAGGCATAAAAGTTGGTACCATAAAGGTTGAGTATTGTGCTGTTCAAACCCTAATAAAATACACACAAGTATATGGAAGAAAAAATGAATGACAGAAAGAAATATTTAAAAATGCAAAGAGAAACATGCTTAAACAATCCCCCCCCCCAGCATTAAAAAATGGAGAATTGTGTGTTAAATATCCCAGTCAATAACACTGAGATTTTACTATGACATGCCTAAATGGCCTGTACCACTGTAAATTTTCACCACCTCTCCACCTTATCTCCCAGGAGCCAATAACTCATGGAAAAGTCATTGTGGGAAGATTTCTTGGGCTACATTTGTTTTTTTACTTTGAATTTTTAATAATGACATGAAAATCAACTTTAGCCATCTCTATATACACAAATAATACGCTTTCCAAATTTTGTCTATCTCAAATGTTTAGGCTTAATCACATTAAAAACACTTGTATCACAAAATATTTTTAAAAATTATAAAATGCATAAAAATTACACAATAATTTCAATGTCCTGAAATCTAATCAGGTCATGAATACAAATAAACCTATCATATTTCATCTGCCTATGTCAGGCCCTTTTACTCAATTCTACTAAGAAGATTTTTATATCAAAAAGGTAAGTCCAAAAAGTTTCAATACATGTACCAAGAAGTCCAAGTGGTCCTAATATCGTTTACCTGGTAACACACTATACTGGTACATTGTTAGTTTTCGTCAGTAAGGAATGTATGGAAATTCTTGAGGAATCTTGTTATGACATTAATGATATTAACATTGTGTTTTCATTATTTGTGACAAAATAGTTATAAATTGTCTCTTTTTTTACAAAATGGTTGGGTCTGTAACAAATTAATGGTGAATACTACAAATATAATTATATTTATGATCCTTTAATACCATGTTTGACACGTGTCACATATGCCAACACAGTGGCCAAATGGAATTTTGTGAAACTTATTCAAACTAAATCCAAATTTTGGAGAAAAATTTTTTCAGATTACCCCCCTCTTCTAGAATGAATGTTTTAGGTTTTCACTAGTGTATCTGAATGTGTTAAATATTTGTATTTCTTTGTAATACTTTGAATCATCCTACGATTTTCAAGAGTGCACTTGTTTATTGTCTAAACTTTACATAATTTTGTAAGTCCATTAAATATTTTCTTGTTTGTTGAGTCGGTGTGTTTTATGTTTACTGGCCCTCTGAAAAATATCTTGCCCAGGTGTAGGCATCCCAGTCAAAGTTTCTCTGCCTATTATATCAATAGTATAGCAATAAAATTGTAGGCCACAGTGTCAACACATCCTATTTTTATCAACAGGCTCTCTAATGTCAGCAGGATGCATTTCACCATACTGTATCGGCTACAGTGTAAGTTTAATCATCCCACTTTAGTTACAACTTGTACAACAATTAAAATACACATAGCAAATTGATCTACTAAAGGGTACTGGCCATTTAATATTCAGAGGGGGTGTGTGTGTGATTTTCTTTAGAGTTGAAATATTTTCTTTTATCTAAAGATAATTCATATTTTTTCTAAATAATGTCATGGATATAATATAGTGTTCTTTTGCTATCAAACAGAGCAAGATATTTTTTTCCAGCTACAGACAAATGGAAATTACACAAAACAGTGTCAGGCCCCTGTCCCAGAGCAATTGTTATTCCTAAATATAACTGCAGTATACCATTGTATTTATCATGGCAGGTTCAGAAATACTGCACAAGTCAATGATGTTGGACATACATATAATACACAAGTTTTACAATCAACTGAAAGTGTCAACATACATGTACTATCCAGAAAGAAATCATCAGTACCCATCTGTTTTGTATCATTTTATATTTTTGGCCTTTATGTTTTTCAGACAAAAGCTCATAACAAATATCAGGTGTGTCACTCTGAGTTTGTAGGTAAAGTCTGATGTGCTCAGTGCTATCTAGAACCTTGCTGGCTTCAGTTAGAATGGCTGGTACTAAGTCATCGTCCTCTTCACTTCTGGTAGCAGAAAATGAAGTTGCTTTCCAGTAATCACAAATTTCACAAACAATATCTTCAACTGTTGATATCACAGATGTGACAATGTCATTATCGAAATTTAACATAATCACGAAATAAACAATCTCATTAACAGACAAAAGTAGGCATAATGGGCTATGCAACATAGCAATGGGAACATCATCATCATCATCATCGTCATCATCTATTTGTGCACTAAACCCTGCCTTAACATAAGTTTGCAATGCAGTTTATGGAAACATCTTGTCATATTGATTGCAAACAATAAATTTATTTCATTGTCAATTTTTATCAAGGCTCACAAGGTATGGATGGATTAGATCACATTGATACTTTAACCAGAAAATACAGATATCTCACTCCCTGGAACACAAGTTTTACTTCCTGCTGTACTTAGTAACTCAAAATACAGGTACAGAATGATTGCTAAAAGATTTTTCTAAAGTAATTGATCCAAAAAGTACAAACAAAGTATGTATTTTTATTTAAATGTATTGAATAGGAACTCGCAATTCTAAATTGCCAATTATGAATGAGGGGTGATTTACCTGTCCACAGGTTATTCCGCAAGCAGATTTCCCTGTAGCCTCTCCTTGTACTACTAATAGCAACTCATCATATTTCCAAGACAGAAAATATCAATTTTTCAAGAAACCATGAACTTGAAAGTACAGCACATAGTTATCAGCTAGGGTCTGTGTTTGAAGGGTCTTTCATACACCGGGTAATTTTACAATCAATATCAATTACAACACCAGCATGTCACAAAGAGTTTCATCTCCAAAAAAGAAAAGGAGGGTTACATTGTGACACAGTCTTTTATTACCCATCAATAATCCAATGCACAGTCACTCATGCTACATGTAACTCTTTGTTATGGCCTAGAGCTGTGTACCCAGCATCATTTCATTATTTACAACAGAACATTTCTAAATTGGAACTGATGAAAATGAAACATTTTCCTTGTAATAAATATTTTTTATTGTTAATTTTGTATAACATCCATTTGTTAAATGTGACAATACCTAAATACTATTAAATGTTTTATGTTACTGTTTTCTCGCACCTAAAAATTGTGTACTTTGGATTAAAAGGTCATGCCACAGCCCTCATTAACATTTTCTCACGCATTAAAATTGTGTACTTCTGATGAAAAGGTCATGCCACAGCCCTCATTAACAGATGAGATACTGTTTGTTTTGTGTCAATTTCTAATCATTGATCATCCATGATGATAGATCCATAGATCATTTTTGTTGATAACTGGTAGTCCTTAATTCTTGTCGATCACTTTAAGTTACATGAGTTTTTCCAGTTAGGAACAATATCATTTTCCTTATATCAGTTGTTTAATTTAGTGTGCATGACTTTGTAAAATCCATTGTTGGAAGAATGCGCACAAGTTGGTGTCAGATTTAATAATTTTTCAATCACAATATCAATAACATTCACGAGTGTGCTCTTAGTGTTTTCACTATAATCTGACCTGAATCATCCAGTTCCAAATATTCATAGGTCTCACTCATAACATAAATCATCTTGATGACATAGTCTATTTACCAAATTTCACTAAAACTGGGTCTGAAATATAGTCTCTCTAGCGGCAAAAAGCCCAGCAAGACACGTGTAAGATTACCTCATTTGATAGATCCAATCCCATATCCCAAGTTTTAGTTTTAAAAAATTTAATCAAAAATAGTTGCTAAGTGTTGACAAGCTCAACCAGTTGGATGCAAAATCACCTCATTAACTTAATGGATCTTGCTCATAACTGTATTATCACTAGAAATTAATGATTTCAGATGACTGACAAAGTTTATCAAACTTGTGCATGATCTTGGTTATATAAGTCTATATTCCATGCTCGATCAATATGAGATAAAAAATATAGCTTCAAGAGTGGTAATAATTTCAGCCTATCAGATCCAAAAATCACCACATTAACATGCAAAGATCCTGCTCACTTTCAAAACTGTCAAAGAACGTATTCATCTAAACACATATACCAATTTTAATCACATTTATGGATTCCAGAATGGCAACAAACTCGGCCAATCATGTTCAAGATCACCTCATTAATATGCATGCATCTCTATTTATTGAACTTGTCCAAGATCTTGAAAATATAAGCATGCCAGTAAATGCCAAGTCAGATCAAAATCACATCAGAAATAAGGCCTGAAGATTGGTAACAAGCTGTCAAACAGACACAAGATCACCTTATTTTGTACATGTGGATCTTGCTTTCATTGAACTCATCTGAGATCTTCAATGATATAAGCAAATATTTGGAGTCTGATTTAAATATGATCAGAAATATGGCCTCCAGAGTGGTAACCAGGTTAGCCAATCAGATGCAAGATCACCTCATTAATATGCACAGATCCAATAAATCTTGAACTTGAATAAGAAAAATGGACTCAGAGTGACAAGAAGCAACTGTTGACAGATGGATGATGCACAATGGACAATGAACAACAGGCACTGAGCCATACCATACACTCATACGGCCAAATAAATTAAAAACTGAAGAAAAAAAACAACATTTAATGGCCTGAAAATACAATCATGTCATATTCATATTATTACAAAGTTCTAAAATGTGTACAAATCTGAAAAAGGCCATAATAGCCTCAAACTGTAACATGGTCACCTACAACTGAATACAAATATGCACGCAAAATTTGATTTTACTGTAATTTTTGCACACTGTTACAAGCTTCTTGGGACAGATGGAAAAGCCCTTACCAAATCAAGATGCCCCCACTGAAGAAAGTTAGGGCATAACAATTTTACACCCTTGCGAGAATGATTAGGAGGGGGAGGCGGTGGAAGGAATGGCTTCTTTTACACTGGTATATGATACATGCACACAGAAATTAACATGTGTAGCCAGACATTTCACGAGTGACATATAATAGCTTCAAAATATCTGTTATAAATAAGCATACTGCAGAGATGTGCACGTTTTGGAATATATAACTACCAACAAGCCAAGCAATGATTCTATTAACCAACTAATTGCAGCAACAAACAAATAAGCAGTTTATACATGTGATATCTCATGGATGTTTTCAGGAGTCCATAGAAGATATATAAAATTTCTTGTCTCCAGTAGGGGAGAAAAGGTCCTCCATTTAAAAAATAAAATTTTTTTTAGTCACGTTGTGAATTTTCACAACCCACTGTATCTTCCCTAAACAAGAGTCCCTTCATGGGACAGACACTCAAATGAATGAAAAGAATTCCAGTAATTCAAGACTATTTCTTTAAGTGAGGAGTGTTGAAACCATCTTATTTTTTCGCAATAACAAGGTTATCAAATTAGCTGCTGTGGTGGACATATTGGATGTCAACTTGACTCCATTTTCAAGGCATCACAAGAAGTGTCTCAAGAGGAAACCCCCCCCCTGTTGATTGTACTTTCCATTTTGGAAAAGCAACAATTAAAAGATTTTCAAGACAGATGCCATGATGGTTATACGGTGGTCCCCCTCTTATATGGCCACCCCTTATGCACCAGGAAAGTGGCCTTATAAGACGGGTGACCTTTCCAGAGGGGGACTAAACATTTTTTGTGAGAAGTATATGTAATGTACGTAGTAAGAAAACTACATACTTCAAAGCATTGAATATCTTTGTTTAAAAGTAACATTAATTATTAAAAGGTTCTTCTTGTTATAATAATAGACTTATTTTCAACTGAATATGCATTAATAGTTCTTATTCTTGGCATAAGCGTGATATGCAAATGGGTATTGTTATCATGCACATCACAAAACCATTCAAAAACGTCATTTAAATTTTGGTACATACATAATTCTCTCTCCATCTGCTCCATTTTCCCACTGCTGCTGAATAACCCCCTTATCAGTTATCGAGTCTTTTCAAAGTAAAATTGTTTTATTCAAGTCTTTTCTACATAAAATTGTTCGGCAAGTCCCCCCTTCCCACCTCACCCTATGTCATTGAGTAGAATAACCAACTTTCTTCTAAAATAATATGTCTCTGTTCATGTGATGACATGTTAATGTTTGGTAATGATTTATTCAGATGTTGCTAACTGTATGCAATTTAATTATGCAGACGAAACTATTGTAGAGTGGATGAAATGCCTTCTATGTAAAGGAAGCGATAAATGTTTTGTCACATAATTTTTTGGTCTTTGTCTGGTACTCTGTTTTGTTCAAGGTTAATTTCTCTCTGTGTGTGTTAATGCACAAAATCTATTTTTAGCCTATGCTGACCCTGTTATGATCTTGACAATTATGTCCAGTTGTAATCATCAAAGAGAAGAACTCGACAGATGTGTGAAGCCCAAAACTCTATCACAACATCGTTGAGCCCATTTCCTGTAAACGTCAGCTTTTATAGACAATGATATAATATTAATCTCAGTGTTACATGTACTTTAGTCAACACTTCTTTCAGTGACGGAAACTTGACATTGGGAGACATGTATCGACGATAGAGATAATCTGATTACTTACATCACGATATGAATTAATTATTGGTTCTGGATACAAATGAAATAAAAAGTGGCCACTTGTGAGGGGAACATTTAATGTTTTTGTACTAATATGCTGGCCGCTGGTCGTGTCAGAGGGGTGGCTGTTCTTGAGGGGTACTTCTGAACACAAACTCGTCGGTGCCAAGGGATTCTGGCTGTAAGAAGCGGGTGGCCGCTGGTCGGGGGGGGGGGGGCATTCAAGAGGGGGACTACTGTATCTTCTATTAGATTGGCACCTTTTCTATTTAGTACCAAGCAGGCATAATAATAAGTTTACCGTTGAAAACACAGTGTCAATACAACTAGCCATCTAGAAGTAGTGACAAGATTTCAAGATGGCCAATGTGTAGGTCATATTAGAAGTTGGATCGGCACCATTTTCATTTATGACCAACTAGACATCATAAGAAGTTTCTCAGTGAAAACCTCATACTGGTATGACCATGAATTCTATAGAAATAGTTTAACAAAATTTTCAAGATGTGTGAGGCAAAATGAATGTCTGAATGACACCATTGGGATCAAAGAGACAAAAGGATTTGTTTTATTTCAACCCCATGTTCATAGGACCATCAACTCTGGAGGTGTAGTGATAATAATATTTTCAAGATGGCCAGCATTATAGCAATAACAGACATCAGATCGACATCATTTTGAAGCACATATACATCAGAAGTCAGAAGTCTTTGATGATTACCATATGGCAATATCACTTACCATTCAGGAGGATAGCAAAAACAGGATTTTTAACACTGCCACTTTGGCAGCTTTAATGGACATCTGTTCATCCCCAATTTCATTTAGAAGTAAGTAGACATCACAGGAAGTCTTTATATGAAAACCCCATGGCAATACTACTTTCCATTATGGAGGAGTAGTAATGGGAAGATTTTCAAGACAGTTGTTTTGTTGGCCAAACTGGATTGGCACCATTTTCATTTAGGACCAACCAGACGTCATAAGAAATCTTCCGGTAAAAACCTCATGTAAATATGACTTTCTGTTCATGAGGAGTTGTGATAACAAGATTTTCAAGATGGCCACTGTGTGGCTATAATGGACATCAGATTAGCCCCTTATCATTCAGGATCAAGTGAACATATGAAGTCTTCGTGAAAACCCTATGTTAATATGACCATCCATTCAGGAGAAGAAGTCTTAAGGTTTTCAAGATGTGAAGTTGTCTCAGTGTCTGATTCTAGATGTCTGAGACATCATTTTCAATTCGGACAGACAATGGGCAATGGACCATCCCATAAGCTCTTATGGTCTTTCTTATGTCAGTAACAGATTGAGTTTAAGGAATGCAAGTGTTGTAACAGTGATCACCCTAATGCAAGTGTTGTAAGAGTAATCACACTAACACAAGTGTTGTAACAGTAATCACCCTAATGTAAGTGTTATAACAGTAATCACCCTAATGCAAAACGAAGTTAAGAAACAAACTATACCAGTTCCATTATCTACCCATTTTTAAATGCTAAATTTCAAAGATGTACAATTTATACTGTTATCATAGGTCAACATTTGGTGTCAAAGTACAATAGAACTCTATTACTTAAATACTTCTCAAATAGTTGACAACACTTATTTTGTAGGAAGGAGAGCTGTTGTAAAGCTTGGCAAGTAACAACATTCTGTGTCACACACACACACACACACACAGACACACAAACATACACACACAAATCAAAGTATTGATACTACTCTCTTGTATGAAGGCTTATATAACTACTGAAAGCACTTACTTTGTAGGTAGGAAAGCTGTTGTGAAGAGGTGTCTTCACAGGCAATCATGTTCTGGATGATGCTCTGAACTGCATTCAAGATGGCTTGGTCATGACACAGGTTCAGCACATTGTTGATCTTGGCATCCAGTAAACTGTGACTGTAGATGCCATGTAAAATATGCTTATGAAATCTTTGACACAACATTACCCACATCATTAACAAGAGGCCCTGTGGACCTAATATCACTCACCTGGCTAACATTACTTAACAGCTGACCATTCCATTAAACAGGCTTATGTTATATTGTATAGAACACAACTTGAACCAACTATCTCCCAAATTCTGCATCATGTTGATTTTACCTATTTTACTACATCTTAATAAAAATTCTCTCTAAAGATAAAGGCACAATTAATATGCACAATCACTTGCTAATAATCTAAGTCATCCACGATTAGATGTTTATTAATATGTGTAGATGTTACTCGTTCTTGAACTCGTCCATGATCTTGAAAATATATGCATGTATTCCAAATCTGATCAAGTTGGATCAAAACTGGATCAGAAATATGACTCTGAGTGGTAAAACAATTTTGCCAGTCAGATGCAAGATCACCTCATTAATACGCATGCATCTCATTTATTATCAAATCTGTCCAAGATCATGGTGATAGAAACATATACTCTAAGTCTGATCAAAATCGGTTCAGAACTATGGCATCCTGAGTGATAACAAGGACAGTAAATCATTTTTATCAGCAATATGGTTTTTAGAGTATTACCCAGCTCAGTTAATGAGATTCAAGAACACCTCATTAATATGTGCATGTCTCACTCTATTGCTGCCATTTTGTGAGAAACAAGTATGTACTGGAATAAACTTAACCAGACATATCTTTCACACAAAATTCAAAGTTGGCTTTATTCTTTCTTTTTTCGAAAGTCCTCTCACATTATGAAAAAAATAGGATTCCCTCAAAAAGAATGATGCTTTACTGGCCAAAAAGAATTTCCAGGAATCCAACTGTGATATTCTTGGATTACTTATTCTGATATGACCATCCATTCAGAAACTTCTGAAGTAACAATATTCAAGATGGCCATCATTGTGGCCATATTTAATGTATTATTGGCACCACTTTCATGCACAACCAACTAGATATCGCAATAAATCTTTTGGTGAAAACCTCATGTTGATATGACCATCCATTCAGAAGGATTAACAATAATAAGATTTTTCAGATGGCCACCATGGTGGCTATACTGGATTTCAGATTGGCACCAATTTCATTTCGGATCACCTAGATACTATATGATGTCTTTTGAAGTACAAGCTCATGCTGATACGACTTTCCATTTATGAAGAATAATGATAACAAGATTTCAGATGGAGTAAGAGGAACATTAATTTCAAGATGGCCACTGTGGCAAGGGATTGGATTTCCAAGCTACACCATTTATATTTAGGACAACTAGACCTTGGGATGAATGACTAAAGCTTCAATGCAATCTTCCAGGTTATTTTGAGGGATTAATATAGACAAGCTTGTGCTAACTGATGGAAGGATGAAGGACAACAGGCTATACCATAGAAGCTAAACAGTTGAGCTAAAAGTTAGATTTGTGTGTGTGTGTAAAACCACTGCAAACCAAGTACATCTAAGCAGAAAAACAAACAAATGTAGAAAAAAAAATGCCGTGAAAATCAAATAGTTATCTACAAGTGCCTACAAACAAAACAGTTCAAAAATGTGTATAAAATACCCCAGGAATAAATGTAATAAATAGTCTGAAAATCTAATAAGGATAAATACAAAAAGATGCTGACTTAATTTCATTTGTCTTTCACTGAGTGGTTTTTGCCAAATTGTGCTAATAAGGCTTCTGTCCGGAAAGTTTAAAAAAAAGTTTTAAAAATGTGCAAAAGTAAACAAGAGTCCCTCTGAGAGACTGATGATTTACTGGGTGAAAAGATTTACAGAAATTCAAGATAAGACCATTTCTTCCTTTAAACTGATGAGGTTTGAAACCATCTCCGATATTTTAGCAATAACAAGAGTTTCAGAATTGGATGTTGTGGTGGACATATTGGATTTGTACCATTTTCATTTAGGACCAAACATCATCAGAAGTCGTTTGGTGAAAACCCAATGTCAATATGACCATCCATTCAGAAGTCGTTTGGTGAAAATCCAATGTCAATATGACCATCCATTCAGAAGGAGTGGTGTCAGCAAACAATTTCAAGACAGTCAATAGGGAGACATATTGGATGTTTAGTTGCAACTGTTTTCATGTAGGACAAACCAGATATCATAAGAAGTTTACTGGTGAAAACGGCATGTTCATCCAGCCATCACATATGGGAGATATCATAAGAAGTCTACTGGTGAAAACGGCATGTTCATCCAGCCATCCCATATAGGTGATATCATAAGAAGTCTACTGGTGAAAACGGCATGTTCATCCAGCCATCCCATATGGGAGTAGAGATAATAATACCTTAAAGATGGCCACCATAAATCATTTCCATTTTTGGACTAACTAGACACAATAAGAACTCTTCTGATGAAAACCCCATGTGAAAATGACTTTACTTTTAAGAGAAGCAGTGATAATAAGATTTTCAAGATGGTCACCATGGTGGCCAAATTAGAAAACAGACTGGCACATTCTTCATTTTGGAGCAGCAAGACACAACAGGACATTTAGGTCCAACATGATACTGTAAGAAGTCTTCTGGTGAAACCCCATTAAGAACACTTTCCATTTTGGAGAAGCAGCATTAAGATTTTCAAGATCGTTGATTGATATCCAGGGTTTTCCTTACCAGTTGGGACCAGTGTGATTTACCCAGTTACTTTAACTTTGCACCTGGCTACTTACTTTGGCAACTCACCTTTCAACATTAAGTCTAATGGAAGGCTCTGATATCAGATTCTCACCATATCTATTTAAGACTGACTTGGCATCATATAATGTGAATATGACCAGCCATCTAGGAGAGGTAGCCGTAACATGATTTTCAAAATGGCCATTGTGGTGGCTACATCTTAGGTCAGAGTGACATCATTTTCATTTACTACCAACCAAATATGGCCGTTCATTCAACAGAAGTAGTGAAAACAAAATTTTTGAGATGGCCACTGAGGTTCTCCTGAAGAGCGTTTAAGAGAAGAGTCACTATACTATTTATAAAGGCATTCAAACAAATTTTTAATAATGAAAGGCACATTTCATTAAAAATTTATAAAATTCTGCATAAAATTTATTTGATTTTGGTTTGTATTAAACCAATATTGTGACTGATCCATGTAAACAATATTTAATGCTTGCATATTTCATTCTCTTATTAAGAAAAGGACAATAAAAACTGTCTATACTTACATCACTGGAAATACTTTGGGAAAGACAACAGAGGCCTCTGCTAGATACTCATATAAAATTCTTGCTTCATTCTCATCTGTGGTATTCCGAACTAAAGTGGCCTAAAATGATAAATAAATTCATGTAACGTCAGTTTACCTGTTCTTGATAATTTCATAATGATTTATTCTAACATGAATCCTTCAATACTCTTGCTATGTTTAAATAGTGGTTATTGCCAGCTTAACAAACATGTACGATGTACAACAAGAATACAAAACTTCTTCCTCTAACAGTGTCAAAATCTATGGCTGAATCATCTAAAGTGTTGCTCTAAGGCAATTGCTTTCAAAATCCAGGATAAATTCCATACCAGACATAAGTAAAGGTTTAACTGAGCCTCATTTAATCAAAGAATTGAGAATACTGAAGGCTTGGAGGGTTCAATGATTCGGGATAAACAACTTTGAGAGATATTAATACTTAAGGTATTTGTTATTATTGTAATAATCTCCAAAATATTTCTCTGCAATATCTTTTCCTTATATTTCACTATAAAATTTATATCAACATCTGAAACATTACTGGGGGAATTATTATGTCAATTTCCTTTTACATGCATTTTCTGCTGTTGTTTCAAGTATTATCATTAGAGAAGAACTAAACAAGGGAGACAACTACCCTGTGACTAATTATTTCATTTGATTTGACTCCCTTGACATAAAAATGACCTGAAAGTCCAAAGGAATAGAGAATCTTTACAAGTCCAAAACATTTATTACCATGCTATAAGGTATGGAGTGATTAAATTCCTTCCAGCTCTAAAATATAGTTTCATGATCAAGACAGCAAAAAAAACCCACTGGTTTTCAAAGACCTGAATAGCTGCAAGTCAGAATGCATTAAAAATAAACATCAAAATGTGGTTTCAAATCCCTTTAAATTTACCTTCAGTTTTAAAAAGTTGGTTGATCATTTATTTTACTAAGATATTAAATAGATAACTTGGTAAAGACTTGTAAAAAGACAGGAAAAAGTTATATTTGTATTCTGACTACTGAAATGGGTAATTCTACCAAATTTGCATTTTGTTTGCCTTCTTTTGCATTCTGCTGCATTTCATCTATCATCTCAGTGTTTTTCAATTTTAGTCTCAGACATTCATGCAGATTTTGATTTATCACTTTCATCCATGGCTTTGTTTTGCTATTACTCATTTGGAATGAAACGGAAATGCATTTATCAAAGTTGGGTTTCTTGTTTTTGAGTGTTGAAGAGAGAAAATTATACACTATTTTTATCTCATTAAAATTGTTCTTCAATGAAAAAGCAATTAGTGTGAAAATACAGATGTATAGCATTTGCCAGCAAATTTTATTTTCATTCAAATAAAAATCATACGTATACAACCAATGGTGATGATGTCACTGCATCAACCGAACTTGTTTTTTATGCTTGCCTTAACAACAATGTTGTAAGTTGTTAGGGGAGAAAGGATGTCTGTCAGTGCTAAGAATCTGATCTTTGATTATCATGCAAAAGGTCCTTCAACAGTGAAAATTTGGTGGCAGCTTCAAAGTGTTGTTCTGATTATCAAATATAATCGAAAATTGGTTGGTTGAGCGAACCAATAAGATAATCCATTGTGAAACTCATAATTGATTGTGCAGGAAGGGAGACCACTATGCAGTACTCAGCACAGACCAGTTCCTTCCCCTTGTGTTTGGGAAGAAAACCGAGGATTCTAAATGACATTTTAAAGCTGCTAGATCTGATATGCATGCAGGGATCAAATTTATCAAACCACAATATACTCATATATTGGTGGAAAAGCTCATTCTCATTCTTGGACTTACTTCAATTTTTACACAGCAATGAAAAGACCACTGAGCAGTCGTATGAAAACTCGCCAAAAGGAATATGCAAATGAAGGTGGGTCCAGCTATTTTCATTTAAATCATTAATGGTATACACTGTATTTTTTATACTTTCAGTAAACACAGACTTCAGTATGTACTGTCAAAAGACCAGTATCTTAATGTTGTTTCTTTTTAGTTGTATGCATAATACAAAGTTTAGTAAAACTCCTGTGTAAATGGTAAGCTATAAGACTTCCGATCCATTACAATCAAGCTGAATTATTTATTCCCCTCAATTTACAAATATAAAACTATACCATACCCTGTAAATGCAAACTTTTGAAATTTGGATAAATATAGTCATGATTACATGATTTTGCTCTTAAACTGTTGACTTAATACATTTAAACAATATTTTATGATTTGTTTCAGTTTAAATGTAAATTCCTTTGACTGCAGTATCAGTAAATAATGACAAACAAATCAAGCACGTCCTTGTATACTTTAAATGATAAACACATCACATATGAATGAAAAGGTTTTGGGGGATTGCAACAGTTTTTTCTTTACATAAAACTGATCAGCCATAGAATGTTTTTTCATTTAACAAAAGTTGCAGCTCAAAAATAACATAACACGACAGAAAAAAATGTCATATTTCTATCGGGTTAAAGTATACATGTCATTAAAAGAGATTACTCCAGTACATTTATTAACATTCTGAACTCTTAAACAAAGATATAACTGTATAACACACAAAAATAAAAATTTGCTCTTAGGAACCGATTATAATTGATTTTCAGTTGCTTAAATGGAACCAATTATCAATTATGAAATTCTGACCATGACTGAATCCTGTCACAAGCTTAAAAATAACTGACATTCATATTTTTGCTCTGTTTTACTTCTTCATTCCATGGATGGTTCTGGTATATTAATTTGGGTTGCCTGCCAATTTAATGTAAGTCAATCTTGCTTGTAAGAACTTTAACCTCATCCCATTCATATCCATAAACAGTGTTACTATATCAGAACCATAAGTTTATCATTTTCATTCACAAAAGACATCTTAATCATACAAATACTTGCAATTGCTTTTATCAAGTCTAAGCTGGACCCGAATATTTGGGCTATCCAGCCAGAATACTTCAAAGTTCATGAAAACAGGAAGAAGTGAATGTAGAGTTTCAAAATAAGACACTTTAAACTAATGTTTGTACTAATTTTCAGTTCAGATTATTAAAATGATGTTATTAAAAATTTATAAAAACTTTTCTTATTCTGCTTCACCAGTTGTTGTATAACATAAAACAGCAACCTCAAAACTAGGTTACAGCCGAAAATCGGTAACATCTTAAATAGCAGAATTCTAATTGTCATATGTCTATATGATGTAATATTTGGATTTGTTTTATTACTACTATGAGTAATATCTTTAAAGACAGGTTGCTGCTATTCTGAGAAGATGCAATGTACCTAATCTTTAAACACAGGTTGTTGCTATACTGAGAAGACTCAATGTACTGAATCTTTGGAAACAGGTTGTTGTTATACTGAGAAGACTTGATGTATCTAATCTTTACACACAGGTTATTTCTAAACTGAGAAGACTTGATGTACCTAATCTTTACATACAGGCTGTTCCTATACTGTGAAGACCTGATGTACCTATAGTAATCTTTAAACACAAACTATTAAAATATTGTGAAGACTCGATGAACCTAATCTTCAAAGACATGACCTATACTGAGAAGACAATATAGCTCTAGGGACTAGCATTATCAGACAGAAAACTGAATATTCTTACCAGCACTGTAAGAACTAGAACCTGAGTTGGGTAGTCAGTGAGAACTTCAGGATCCAGCAAAACATTGTTTTCATTGGACACTGACCCTCGTCCACTTCGGCTAGGAGGAATGCCACCCTTGCTACCATCCTTCTTGGATCCAGGACTGGGCAGTGATGTACTGCGAGGGGAGAGAGGTGGGCGAGAGTTGGGCTCATTATCTAGGCTTCTCCACACTTTGGGACTGTTGCCCTGTTTTAACGGTAAGGATATAACAGTAAGCATTCTGTAACAATAGGAAGACAATCATTCAGCAGACTTTTTGAGCAGAATGAATGAGGAGCTGAATCAATATATTCACTATGGATGTGTACAAACCTCACAACTGACGACAATCCCTAGTTCATTAAATCATGGAGACAAAATACTGAAGCTGAAGTTGAGCAAGAATTATGTGTTACAATTTACAGCAAGCACAAAAAGAACTGCAAGTTGTTCTTATAAAAATTAAACAAAATTGTCATATAATCATTTGCATTTAAATATCAATATCAGAAGAAATAAAAATGTTCTTTAGAGAAGGCTATTTAATAACCTAAATACAATTTCATATTATCAAGTACTAGAAGAAACTACTAGTAGATTTCTTAATTTTTCAAATTCTAATTACTGATTACTTATATTTTCAAAGAACCTAATTTTGACTGAAAATTTGCCATAGAAGAGTTGTTTGTTTGTAGGTGTAAAGCTATTTAATGGTCTGGTTATCATTACTCTCTAATAGATTTCAGGTTGGTTGGAGTTTTTTAGTCACAGCAACACTTTGAAGGTTATACTGTGCTGAAGCAAGCAGAGTAAAGTGCCTTGCTTGAGGACTAGGGATGGATGGGTAGGAAAATTTTGCCAGGTACCTGGTCTGGATATTTCTGGGTAGTGAAAACCCCAGCTGAGTCTGCAATGCCAGGACATGTACCCATCCATCTCTACCAAAAACACACCAGAGTACCCTATTTGAGCTGATCCCATGGTGGTTACTGAACTTGCACCTTGAATCCAATGCCTTAACTGCTGTGTCGCCATGACTCTTACTTTAGTAACGAATAATGAAATGCCCTCTACCTGTCCATCTGCTAATCACCACAACTCCTCCCATTCCACTAAGTGGAAATTTACACAACTCTACTAGTTATGTTGTCCGTGGGTGGAAATTTACAAAACTCGACTAGTTATGTTGTCCGTGGGTGGAAATTCACAAACCTATGTTATTTATGTTTCCATTTGGGTAGCTCTGCAAAACAGGTGTCACCCCTGGCTTCTGCCTCTGGCACCTATGGCAGAGGGTCAAGGATCAGATGTACACTTAGTTTTTAAAAATATTTTCTGACCAACTTTACATATGCAGTCAAAACCGGAAGGTGCATCCTTGATATGGCAAATCTGGCATTATGCCTCTGTGTCACTATCTGAGGCTTGGTTGGTGAGCAGTGCATATATGGAAGGTGGCTAGGCATATTTTCGAATATGTAATAGAAAGTGTGGGGTTCTGCAATGTCAAGCAATGGCAGTTGGTCAAGTTAAGTGTTATGGGCCTGCTTACTGTTCATGTATCGTTTGCAGCAGAGTCAGTGGTGTTTTGTCTGGTGTCAGTGGTATTCCTGGTTGTGAGAGGCTTATATATATAAATGGGTTACTAATGAAATATCTAATCCAAACTCACTGCAGAATTTGCTTGGAATTGTTTGACAGTACCTTGCACCATGGTCATGCGTGGTTTCTGCAACAATCTTCAACAGAAAGCTACCACTGAAACTGACAGTAGTCCCCATGCCATTTTATGTGTAGGCAATGGCTGACCATGAGAAGTAGCCATGAAGGTCAACTTGTAATTAACTGCTGCAAAATGTTCCAAGTATTCATAAATTGGAAAAAAAATTATTCATGGTCTAGATCACTGTATCAGGACTTTTCTTATTTCCAACTCGTTAGCTAGTCTTGATGTTCCTACTTTCATGTTTTTGTTGAGTCATTTCATTTCAACAAGTGTACATGTGCATCGATTAATTTAGGTAAGCATAAATTCAACAGAAAAGAATTACATTTTGCTGAGATTTATTTTGGTAAATGTTATCTATGATGACAATTCTAGTGGACACTTTCCTTAATCAACAGTCACACTGAAGGTTTCAGCATTCTTGATAAGCCATTGTGAACATGAGTGATCATGCAGAAAATAAATTCAGAATACAGTGACCCTGCCAATGAAATGTTGAGCCCTGTGATAGGATCCTCACCACTTTTCATAATTCTTTCAAGGATATTATGTACAAAGCTTGCAAAAAAACATCTGGTTAAGAGCTAATGAAAAACATAACTTAAGCTAGTAAAATGTAAAAAGTGGGTTGCACTAGCATTTTGTACACATATGGTACAGATTCCTATTTTTTTAACAACCCTGTTATGAGAGACCACCCGTCTTGAGAGACCATTTTTTGTTGGCTGTAGGGGCAGTCTCTCAAGACTGGTTTTACTTTATTAATATACATGTACTATGTATCATATCTATATATATATATATATGTACTATGCACCAAACCAATATACATGTACTATATCAATATACATGTACTATGCACCAAATCAATATAAATGTACTAGGCACCCTGTCATATATATATATATATATATATATATATATATATATATATATATATATATATATATATTCCTGGAGTATAACTGCCCTCTACAGTGGTGTAACTGCCGCTCTACAGTGGCATATGCAAAAGATGGCTGGCTGTACAGGTAAACAAGGTAACACTGTACACCATATATACTCACTTTTAAGTCGATTTGATTACAAGTAAAAACAAAACACACACCATTTTAGGGCTGCAAAAAGTGAATTTCTCGATGACCCTCCTATAAGACAAGGTGTGTTTTCAAGTCAAATCCATCTGCAAGGGGTGACATGAGGTCAGTGCATCAGAGTTGCACTTGGGGAAAAATAAACAAGTCTTGATAGATGGACAGACAGAGAGATAGGAAAAATAAAGACAAAACCAATGTAGAATAAGCACATTTGCATTACTGAGTTGAATATGTAGAAATAAATTGACAACTTATGTTTTATCCATCTTCATATAATGAAATCCGTAACACTTAACATTTATAATTTCTTCATTTAATAAATCCATGGATTATGTCCAATATGGGTACAAAAATAATAATCCAGAATGATGCAAATCACAATATCACCCAACATATTGATTCCAAAAGCATTATAATAAACTGAAGTCTACATTTTTATGATTCACAGTATCCTGTAAATGTCACTATGAGCTGGTTTAAAGCCCAAGAATTTATCTTCATCGTGGGAGTTACCAAAAAAGGTTGTGAATTCCTCCACTGTCATCCAGTCATCATAAACATCATCTGACTCCGATTCCTCACCTGATTATCTTGAATGAAATCAATGAAGAGTTCATCATCCTCCATCCCATCCATTTCCTCCAAAGTCTTACACACCCACTGAAATACTAACTCAATCCCAGGACACTTCTCATTTCCTGCCTTTGTAAATTCTTTGGGCTCATCTACAATCTACTTAGGGGGCGCTCACCAGTTATTATGTTCTTTTGAGAGAGTGATGTATGTATGGTTTAGCTGTTTGCATTTAAAACATGCACAGTGGAGAGAATGTTGGCATACCTCTATGCTACTTTGATGTAATGTGGCTGACATATCTTTGGATATTGTACTTTTGGAAATTGTAAATGATCTTAGCACACTGCTAACTAAAATGACTGCTCACTTGTGCTCCAAAAATCAGACTGAAATTGTCTAAAGTACACTATCCTTAGTAGCTTTTAAAATAGGGAAATGAATTTTGCCAGGCTAGACAATACCAGCTTCTGAAAGTGCAATGAATGAATCACCAAATATACAAAATGTGAAAAAAGTTATCGGCTCTTTTTTTACAATTTACCTCTAAAGTTCAGGAAGTGAAAATGACCAAGTGGAGTTAGCACTTTTTGAAAGGTGCACATCTGGAGTAAGGCCAAGCTCTATACTCTATAATCCATATTACACTCATCAATCATACACCAAAATAAAGGGAATTAAAGGTTCTTTGAACAACACCTAAGATATACAAGGTCTTTTTTAAACAGACAGTATCTTTGGTGAGGAAACCCGGAGGAAGTCTTTTTCTTTAAAATTCTAACCCTATGCAAAATGCAAAACTGTAGAGCGCCACCTTATGCCACTGTTTATGCATATTTGTCTTGAATAGCTTGTTTATGCAAACATCAAATGGTTGCAGTGCTGATGTGGTGCCACTAGGTATCAGTTTGATATGTTTGATGTCGCCTCAACTTCTGTTTCACTGACTGTATGAAATGCACCCAAAACATGCTGCTCTAGAATCCACACATTCAAACCAAACTCCCAATTTGCCTAAGGGCTTTCCATTTGAATTTTCTTCAGATGTTTGGCACTATCAACTGACTTCTTGTGCCAGCCATTTACCTGTTTCTGTGAATTCACATTCTGCAGTACTACTGTTGTTTTTTTCTGCAGCGCCTATAACCTTCAAACTTAAATGCTCCATCGTATGCATTAAATTTTCTTTTCCCCATATTTGTGAAAGGACCTAAGTTTAGCAATTCACTAAGTATGATATCCAATTTACAAGTACACAGTAACTGACAGAACACGATTTACTTATGGAGAGGTTGAGCTTAGGGAATGCAAGAGAGACAGTCTTTGAAATACCATCAAAGGATCAACATGGCACTGAATAAAGTATCAAATTCATGGCACACTCAAAGGATTGTCCACTGGGGAAAACAAAGCAGTGCTGCTTTTACATGCTAAAGGATTAAGGTCATATTTAACTAACTAGCAACTCTATCTAAACACCGTGAATTGAGAAAACAATGCAAGTTGGCTTTTACAAGCTAGGGATAAGTTCTGATTTTAATATTTTTATATCTTATATATATGATTACCTCTACTCTGCATCAATAAATTTTTTAGTAAAAAAAGGTCAGCTTACAAGCAAGTACACCACTTCCTCAATAACTCGCACCCTGATAACTCGCGAACCTGCTTATAACACGGGGTCAGGCGTGGACCCCATTTTTTAAACCAGAAAATACCCAAAAAATTGATCCCTATTTATTGAACTTGAAGAAAATCGCGATCAGAATTAGTAACGGAAACTTTGATATATCACTCGTTTTTCGTCGAAAACGGTAGATAGGACCTGAAATTTTAATCAACATTATGAAATATCAAATTTAAAAATAAGTCATACAATTTTTTTACATTTTCTTTCCAAACAGTCGCACACCACAATTAATGATATGTAAGGAAATTTCGATCAATGAAAATGTCACTTACGCTAAGTGGAGGCAGTACTTTAATAAATACATACAAATTAAATAATATTTTTATCAATTGAAATTTATGTTCTAGTTCTACCTTTTAGTTCCTTTTAAGTGTAATCATCATAACAATATGTCCTCTTGTAATTAAATGTAAAATGTGTCAATCTACCGTAACAGCTATGTCCACGAGCGTTTCTCAAAGAACCTAATTTGGTGCCGACCATGTTTTGAAAACTGACTTGCAGAAGTATTTGTTGTATTGTTGCAATGAATTAAAAGCTGGCCTCCTTTGTATTATCATGTTAATTATGTCTTTTGAATCAAATAAAGGAGCTGGAATAAAAGAAAAGTTAAAAGGCATGAAAATCCTCCAAACTCAAAATCTAGCAGCCCCGGTCGTATGTCGGGTGAACTCACTTCATTTGATCAATCACTGTTATTAATGTTATTGTGTATGTAACATGAACTACCTTAAATTAACAGACTCATTGGTAACTGTGATCAAATATAACCAAGAGAAATGAATACTTCGTAAAATAAAGAGCTTGGTTTCACAGATACAGACCATTGTGGGACAGCGAGTTTCAGAGAATTCTTGAACTGGCACTTAGAGATATCCTCAGGATAAGAAGTTTCATTATTACTTCCAATGAAATCATGACATCAATAGTGTACTATTTAAACTGAACAATAAAAAAATTGAGATTCGACATAGATGATTGTCTCACAAAATAAATTTCGATTGTTTTTGAAAAAAACGAATCTTGTTTGGTTTTGTATCAACAGTTAGTCTAGTTCCCCGCTCTTTCTGACTCCCGATTTGGCAGGATACTATTAAATACCACTCTGGGAACCAGACTCATCAAGAAAACAAAAGCAGTGACGTAATACACAGATGTTTCCGCGTACATGTGATGGTTGTTGAAACCTGTTGGGACGATCTTTCACATGCTGGACATTTTGAAAATAAATGTTTTTAACAGAATAACGAACAACTTCATTAGAAAAAGCGCGTTATTAAAAATTATTAGCAATGTGATTGTAAAATGAGCATTCAGTCATTAAACGGCCCAGTTCCCTAACCCGAATCCCCCCTTGGCTGTTTTCTCGATTTCTAAGCAAATTTTTTCAACTTTTGGAGGTCCCTCGGTAACTCGCGCCCTCGCTTAAAGTGCAGTCTATGTTTGTGGACCCCGTTCTGCACGAGTTATCAAGGGAGAGGTGTATATACAATACACTTTCTGCAGTGACTGTGGGGCATAAAAAGAACAATGTCAAACTTTGTAATGCAGCAGTTGGAGGTGTATGGTTGTATCAATGTAGTACATGTGCCTTGTTGTCAAAATACTTACAGCATTCGCATTGACACCATTAGATGGTGGTATACCACTGGGTGGTGTTGGAGGAACACTGGATACATTTGTAGTGGGGGCTGAGGCTGTTGGAGGAGCTGCTACAGGCAATGCAACTGCAACAGAACAATCGATAAATAACTCAGACACTGACTGCTACTTTATGATCTACCAAGTACATTCAGATACATGTCAGATCCAACTACAAACAACACACACCCCGATCTGACATCACATTATGTGCGATCAGGGTCTATGTTGTTTTGTTCTATTGTTTAGTCCTAACAAACAGCACAGACCCAGACCTGACAGAAAATGAAGCCATGGCAGATCTGGGTTTATGCTGTTTGCAGCTGGATCCAACTTTAATAATGAGCATATACTGTATACATGAAATTCATTCTTTTTGTATCCAAGTAACAAACAACAACTGACTCTTAATAATAAGGCAGCCTCACTGTACACAGAGGCTTTACCATAATTTAATTAAAAATGGCAATTAGAAGAGCTTGGTTTGAATCATGGGTTTTCAGTTTTATTACTCCACAAGATCTATACAGGTTTTATTTATTCTTTTTTTTTTTCTAATTTGAGAGCATAAGCTATGATCTCTTGCTTTAATTTTCTTGTGCATCAATCTTTGTTGTTGTTGTTGTTGTTATAGGGTTTAACGCCATTTTTCAGCACAAGATAGGCTGTACATGGCGGCCAGTATTAATGGTGGAGGAAGAACCCTGGAAAATCCTGGGAAGAACCACCGACCCACGAGAAGCTACTGGCAGGCTTTCTCACGTACCCACGTTACATCAATCTTTGTAAGGGCCCTTCCGTCCATATTACTGATCATTATTTATTTGGATATTAGATCTTCAGCTTTTCATCCATCACATAAAAGAAACATTTATCATTAAAACCTTGAATCCAACAGGAATGCATTGTCAGTCACTTAAATTCAAAGGTTTTTACAATTTCTCACCTAAAACACCCTCATTGTTGATGAACTTGTGTATGTACCATACAAACTGCATCTCAATAATAAAAGAAAATGTTTTCATTGACAACAAATGCCCTGCTGAAGTGATAAATATGCCAATCTTAACCAAAAGTACAGACAAGGTAACACTGCACACCCCTTCAATTAGACGAATCAACAGATATGGGTAACACTGCATACCACTTCACTGAGATGAGTCAGCAGACAAGGGTAACACTGCATGCCCCTTCACTGAGATGAGTCAGCAGACAAGGGTAACACTGCATGCCCCTTCAATTAGATGAATCAACAGACAAGGGTAACACTGCATGCCCCTTCCCTTTAAATGAAACAACAGACAAGGGTAATGCTGGGTGCACCTTCCCTTGAGATGAATCAACTGATATGGGAAACACTGCACACACTTTACATGCCAATCTTAACCAGAAGAACTGACAAGGGTAACACTGCATGTTCCTTCTTATGGATGAATTAACAGAGAAGGGTAACACTGCATGTCCATTCCCTTTGGATGAATTAACAGACAAAGTAACACTGCATGTCCCTTCCATTTAAATGAATCAACAGACAAGGGTAACACTGCATGCCCCTTCAACTAGATGAATCAACAGACAAGGGTAACACTGCATGCCCCTTCAATCAGATAAATCAACAGACCTGGGTAATACTGCACCCCTTCCCATTAGATGAATCTAAATATATGTTATTGTAAGGAGAGATAAATTACCTGTAGCAGAAGTCATGTCAGAATTCAGACTGTCACTTGATGGGGACTCTGTCATCATAAACTGACTAGTCCGATGTTTCAAATGGCAGCGACTTCTCACCTCTTCCGACACTGAGACTAATGCTACAGAAAAAAATATGAGAATTTTAGACTTCTTTGAAAGCTGAAACTATCTACCTTATTTAGTCATGTACAAGACACAAGTGCAAATGTTAACCAATCAGGGTCTATGCCATACTCTTAAAAGCAGATGCAACACAGACCCTGATTGGTGGGCATCTTCTGTGACAGCAGATCTAAATCTACTCTGCTTGCAACTGAGTGTCCATTATTCATTACTATAATGCAGTAACAATTCCATGAACTTGTGTTCCATGAACACTCACCATACCTATTTTACATAACACAATTTCATGAAAAATCCCCATACTTATGTTACATAACACAATTCCATGAACACTCACCACATTTATGTTACATAACAAAATTTCATGAAAAATCCCCATATTTATGTTACATAACACAATTCCATAAAAACTCCCCATACATGTTTCATAACACAATTCCATGAAAACTCCCAAAACTTATGTTGCAAAATAAAATTCCATGAAAACAACCAATATACTTATGTTACATAACAAAATTCCATGAAAAATCTACATACTTATGTTACATTACACAATTCCATGAAAACAACCAATATACTTATGTTACATTACACAATTCCATGAAAACTCCCCATATTTATGCTATAAAATTTCACAAACACTCCCCATGCCACCAACCCCAAACTTAAATGTTACAAAATAAAATTCCATGAACAGTCCCTATACCACCCCCCATTCTTGTGTTTCATAACACAATTTTATGAACACTTCCTATACTACCACCCCCATACACATGTTCCATAACACAATTTCATGAAAACTCCCCATACCAATGTGACAAAACTTCCATGAACACCCCATACCAACATGACAAAACAAAATTCCATGAACACTCCCCATACCATACCCCATCACTAATGATACAAAACAAAATTCCATGAACACTCCCCATACCACTCCCACCCCCATACTTATGTTACAAAACATTTTCACCTTTTTATAGCAGGTATCTCATACCGTTATTGCATGAATGTTTCTGTGATAACTTTGTTTCTGTGACAATTTTGGGGAATGAAATTCTCTAAACATGTTATTGATGTGATTAAAAAAAATGAGTTAAAATCCATACATCTTAGCAAATAATTAACCAAAGTGCTGGGCAATAAAACAGAAGAGAACAGAAAACTTGTTCTTTTGAAATACAAATAAAGAAGCAACCTTCAATATACATAATAAACCTTTTCAAATTAATGTATCAGAGTCTGCAAGCAGGATACAGCATCAATAACATGAATGTTATACTACATCAAATATGTGAGCTAAGTCATTCAAAGATAAAATAATTCTCCATAAACTTAATTTTACTGAAAGGTAAAATATGTTTACTAATGCCAGATTATTTTTAAATAAAATTACTGTTTGCTAATTAGGACAAATTTTACAAATGACAAACATTGAAATTTCCTTTAAAATGTTTTATTTACATTAAAAGGCACTTACCTGCAAGATATGGTACTGTTTGGGGAGTCACTTCAAACTTATCCCTGAAAAATGTGGAAAAAGTTATAATATAGAACTCAATGTGTATTTGGGTTTTTGTGGGGTTTTTGTGAGGCAGTGCTCCCTCTTTAAACCACTCTGTACTACATTCTTTATACCACTCTACACCACATACTTTATACCACTCTACACCACTCAGTACCACACTCTTTATACCACTCTGTACCACATTCTTTATACCACTTTGTATTACACTCTTTATACCACTGTACTACTCTTTATACCACTCTGTACCACTCTTTATACCACTCTGTACTACTCTTTATACCACTCTACACTACACTCTTTATACCACTGTACTACACTCTTTATACCACTCTACACCACACTCTTTATACCACTCAATACCACACTCTTTATACCACTTTATACCACACTCTTTATACCACTGTTCTTTGGAACCATGCTGTGTAATGTGTAGGTGAGTCTGTCTTTTACTTACAAGCAAGACTATGCTGTAAAGAACAACATTCTGATCAAGACATAAGTTTCCATCTTATTCAATGAATCATCCTTCATGAGTCTGAAGAAGGCAGCCAAAAAGGGATCAGAATGGGAGGTGATCATCACTGTGGTTCAAACCTGAAGTTCCAAGGCAACTAAGTCCAAGGAGAAGGCTTAAATGGCCAAACAGGGAAATGAACCTGATAGCTGTAGGCAAAGGCCAGCAGCCTGAACACAGAAGGGACAGAAGACCATGCCTTCTGCTACCTGGTGGACTCTGGACCCCAGGAAAACTTCTGCACAAGCTCCTGAACCCTAGCAGAAGCTCCAATCTAGAGTAGGACCCTGAGAGCCTCTCCAGACTATAGAGAATTATCAAACGTCTGGACACCATCTTTTTCAAACACATAACCCAACAGGCGGGAAGGAGCAGGGGACCTGAATGAGAGGGAAGGACCTGCCACAACCAGCTCTTCTGAGAACTTGTAAGTTCATCAGAATGGAAAGTGCATAAAACTCCTGCTTCTGCTCCTAATGTTAGACAGGACTATCCTCCCAGGAATTCCCTTTCCAAGAGAGAGAGACCATGAATTAGGGTTTGTGAAGGTATTACATGCTGTTTATGACTAAGGAATCAGAATGGGATCATGTTCTTTCCAATACTGGGCCTCCAGATACTAACTGGAGGAAGTAATATTTAGCTTCGACTGGCTACTTGGCATCCTGGGAAGGGTAAGCAATGCACTAGTAGCAGGTAATATCTCGTTGCTATTAAAATGAATAAGTTCTATGTCCTTTTATTTTATTATGTATCATTCAATTGCAAACTGAAAGATGATGAAAACACAGACCTGTTTAATGGTTTGACTGTGATGGAGAGTAGGTGATTCAAGACCCGTATAGTTCTTGACACAGTTGTTGGTGAAGGATGTCTAAAACCTGCAAAGAAAAGAAAATTTAGCATTCAGAAATAAATTTTTCTAGAATATTATAAAAAAATTAATTGTTAATCCAGTGCCTTCGACACACAGGTTGAAAACTGACCAGTAACTGACATCTTCTATTCATAATATTCTTAGACAGTCTGTCTTTTTGTCAGTACAGTCTAACCCAAAACAATAAGCAGATGCAGCAGCAGCATATGAGCATATTTTTTTTAACTCAATCAACAAATTAAAACTTTTGCATATGTGTAATAACCAAAACTTTCATCTGAAAATAGTACAACAAATGTGCTTCATCCTGACAAGCGTTCATATTCACAACAATTTTGTTCCAATTTTACCTTTCAGAAGATGTCCCACCAAGGCAAAGTTGAAGTTGGCCTTAAAGCTGAGCCCCATGGCATGGTCCAGCTGCTTGAAATGCCACTGTAATGGGTCCCTGGTCTCCATCATTATCTTTTCTAGACACTGGAAATAGTTATTGTGATATCCTGTTAGTATTGTCATCATTTTCACTTTTAGATGCCGCCACTGCAAATCATGCAAGGGTATCTTCTTTTGCTCCTAGCTGTCTACCAAATACTAAACTCTCAAGATACTCAGGTCATGTATGCAAAATTTAACTAAATATATTATGTAGAATTTACAGCCATGAACAAAAATTATAAAAATTAGTTAAAATCATGTACCAGGATTGACATAAAATATAAATATCCATAACTATGTATGTATATATATATATATAGAATATATGGACAGTATGTACGCTGTATCACTGATATACCACGAGATGTATAAATTTTTCATTAAAAGGAAATGAGGCTTGCCAAGTTTCCTTTTAATGAAAAATTTATACGAGTGGTATATCATTGATACAGCATACATACTATACATATATTTGATTTAGATCACATACAAATACACATATTTGCCCTTTGAATGGAGTTACAATATGCTCCAGACAACTGTGTATTGACCGAGTGAATAAACTCCTCACATCCCTGCGAGTGTGTCCGCTACAAAATGTAGTTCTATGCATTTTCTTGTTGTTCACAATCACATATGCAGTTGATTGTTTTCTTTTGAGTTTCTATTTTTATTCACATTTATTAAATCAATATAAGATACACTTATGATTTAAATATGAAAGCTGGTTTTTATGAAGAAAGTAGTAAACTACAAACATGGTTAGCTTTTTGTACATAGGACATGAACTCTCAGGCATTCACTTTCAAGCGTATGGAAATTAGCTTGGAATACAAACTAAAGTGATGAACCAGCAAGAGGTAATTAAAACACTGTAATATATTTACATGTGATCTATGTCATTATTCTGCTTAATTAGCTTTTCTAAAGACTATAAAATTCTCTCTCTCTCTGTTCCTTTGGATGGTTTGACTTAATTTTACCACCATTCATAGGTCCAGAGACATCATCATATGACACAAGCGAAAATCCCCAACACTCATATTTTCATGGATTTTCGCCCGTATCTAGCTATGATAATCCAAAGAGAGAGGTTTAAGAACAACAACATCAGCGCATTAAATACGTTACAGTATGTGTACCTAGTAACCGACAAATTTAACTTACAGTATCGACAGGCTACTGGAACTATGTATCATTGATATTATGAACACTGTAAATAGATCCCAAGGAAGGTGTAAACATACAGTTACGACGAACCATATTCTTGTAGGTTACTTGGAGCAAGTTCAGTTTTAATATTTTCATCCAGCGCAATTTGTTTTTCTCTCTAACTCCAGATTATTGCATATTTTTTCCCTTACACATGAGAGAGAGAAGGGAATGGAAAAAAAGAAAGGATTCCAATGAAATTGTGTACCATTTTAATTTCATTTAGAAAACAGGGACTATTAATACTTGTTATCATTATTTTCATTTTTCATTTTATGATTAATGAGTAGAAATTCATAATTGATCTATATGCCCACAGTTGAAAGACTGTTTATATATATATGTATGATTGCGCCATGGGTGGATCGCAATTTGATATACCAATAGTACTGGAAATATCAATTTGCTTTATACCAACACTTTAAAAACCATGTTATTTTTAATGTATGTGGTTTAAATATACATATATATATATATATATATACACACACACACTTCAAAGTATATAATTACAAACTACTGTATCTGGTATCTGAGAAAATTTGTTAAGCACAAATCTTAAGGTCGGGGTTGATGCCATATGGTCAGACATATGGTAGAACTTCTGATCAGATACCATCTATGAACCAGAACTGCTTTGCAATTTGGTCAACTAAATCGCCAATGAAACAAATATGGACATCTCGACATCTAGTTCCTTTTTTTAAGTTAAATGTTCAAATTAAAAGTACTAAAATTGCTAATATCAGCACATAAGCTATGTGACTACCTATACCTGGTGTGAACCTACCTCTGTATCAAAGAGGCCCATGTTATCCAAGGTGTGCAGGTTCTGCTCTAACAATGCCAAACCAGAGGTATACAGGGAGACCTCATCCAACTGCAGTACTGATATGGCCACCCAGAACAGAAATTTGTGGATAGGAGAGTCCTGCAATGTAAATTCAATTTATATTGCCTATTTTGCATTAACATCAATTATTAATAAAAGACATTTTTTTACCTGTGTATTACATTTAAAATCATCAAACAGAACAGGCATACCATGCATTTGACACAAATATCATACTAATACAGGAAATTTACCAAGACAACTAATATATAGTATCAAATAGTGAAATTTCTATGCATAAAATTACTTTACATAATTTACTAGATAAATGTTAAAATTATTTTAAACATCAATCTGATACATATTTTGAAAAAGATTTTGTTGTGCAAAAGAAGCTACAGAACAAGGAAATACATATAGCATGATTTTTAGTGTGGAGAAAGTTTATTGGTGTAGAATTCTCAAAATGAAATTGTGAAAAGGAATCCTGTCAAAAATACCCACCTTAATTATTACAATCTCTCTATATCGACAATTGCAAAACTGAGCAAGTCAAAACGCTCATTTCTGAACCAAACTCAGCAAAAACGTTACATCCCCAAGAAATACCTGCAATAAGGCACTCCACAAAATGTCATTTTTGTTGTTGTTGTGGGTTTAATGCCATTTTTCAGCACATTACAGGCTATACACGGTGGTCAGTATTATTTTGCTGCCCATTATATGTTACTCCATGAAATGTTATTTATACTTCCCAATATATGTTATTCCACATAATGTTATTAAAACTAATTGCACAAAACAAAGATTACAAAACTGGCATTATACTGCACTTGCTGGGCTACAAGTCAATGCAGAGTGTAAGTCAAATTTGCAAATTTTGTGGATTTTCCATCCATCATCCATATATAAGTCGATGTGGAGTATATGTTGAGGCCTGATCAATACCTTGGCCTCATCTTTGTTTGTTTTGTTCCACACAGCATGATGAATTTTATCGTATTTGTAACTCAGTAGATTTTCAAGTCGGCATTACTAAATGTAAATAAAAGTAGCTAATTTATTTCACACGAAGTATTTTAAACGAATTATGTACTTGTAGCTACATTTAATGAAAATAATTTACGTTCTTACAGATGGGATAAAATCTGTGATGCTTCATGGAATGAAACTATAGTAACTTCTGGTTTCAAGAATATGACTGGCACCACCATATGCTATTTCAGATTACCAACAACAAAGAAATTGCATCACTGATACTAAAATGCTTTTTTTCATTGTTTTGCTTTGGAGAGAGAGAGAGAGAAGGAGGCATATGTATTCCATTGCATTTTTCTTCATGATCAAACTAAAATATGCCCCTATAAGAGAGAGATTTCAGCCCTTCTTCATGCTATTTTGCACCGTACTGCCCCCGTTTAGCTCAAGTTTTGTCAAAGAGAGCAAACAGCAATAAATTAAATAGTAAATGGAAACTATTAAATACATACCATACTCCTTCAGTTTCAATGTTTAAATATTCACAATATATATATCCATATAGACTCCAATTAGGTTAAGTCCCAAGAATGAACATGTAGCATGCTGTGTCATTTTCCTTTAAAGTACAATGACCTCCATTCCCAACAAATAAGACTATCCTTTTTGAGTAAGTTTATGTACACTGCTTGTTGTTAGGAGCAATTGGCTTCGATCTCTGCTCATGCAAGTTGTTACTTTAAATTGCCAACAGTTCTGTCCGCAAGTACAAAATGTGTTACTAGTTGAGAAATTCATATGATTAAGCACATGGTATTTCCTTTCATTACACTGTATCATATTCATAATACCCTATGGGTATCCTCATTTCCCTAATGGTATTCTCACTAATTTGATCTGGTCTACTGAATCTTGCTCTGACACAGGTGTGAGCTTTGATGACCTGACCACAGCTTCGATGACCTGATCACAGCTGTAGCATATTTTACTAGCATGTAAATAATACTGCAAAGCCATGTGGTTCTTGGGACAGTGGATATCATAGCTAAAACAAGAAGGAAATGTTTTCTCTGAAGTATTAATTGATAACGGAATATGGTATAGCCCTTGTACATGAGTAACATCACAATCATCAGGTAACTAATCCATACAGATTACAATCTTTCTGAGACCTCTCTTTCATATCAAGGCATATTTTATTTGATCATGTGGTGCAAGAAGAAAAATGTGATGGAATACCTGTCTTTGCCATTGTTATGCATTTTCTAACTTGTTTATTCTAATGTACATATATGTAATCAAATTTGAACAACATATATTACTATTGCATGCTGCTTTAGCACAGTTACATCTTATGTACATGAATTTAATACAGTCAATCATGTAAATATTTTAAAATCCTTCTCAATGTCGAGTCCTGTATTTTTTCATACAAGATCTCTTCCCGAAAATGATAATTATCTTTACACTTTATTATTTAACTTTTGGAGAAAATTCTTTGTTACATTCTTAAAATTACATGGCATATGATAAAGCAATTTCAATGACACAATCCATATACAAGTCCTTTCGGCATACAAGACGAAGCCCAGATTTTCTGGTAAAACAGTATCAACTTATAGGCCAGCAAATATGGTAATTGATCTTTCCACCCCAACACAAACACACTTTTTAAAAAATAGGATTCTACTTTGTTTATTGCCAAAACCATTTCTCCATGTTTTAGATAGTGTGATCAAATACTTACTGATCTAAGCATGGGCTGTAATCTGGTCAGACACATGACAATTGCTTCAATTAATATCAGATCTTGGAATGACTCTAGTGCCTGCAAAGATGTAAAGGCAAAGTAACTGCTGCAGTTGAAACATATTCAAAGACGTGGAAAAACTGCTTTAATCTGTACACTTTTCTTCTTGTATATAACTTGCTATAACCCATCCACCCACAAAAATAAAAAGGAAAGTAAATACATGGAGAAAACTTTAAAAAACGTATTTCATTCTATTCCAGAATACAAAATTTGGGGTTTCAACCAAAATGTGATGCAAGACAATGAGCATTGGTAAGTGAATTTGTAAATATTTTACCTTCATGTGGATGAGTGTTATGTGAATCATGTACTGGTCAGTAAACTTTTAAATATTTTACCTTCATGAGGATGAGTGTGATGCAAGATAAGTATCGGTCAGTAAACTTTTAAATATTTTACCTTCATGAGGATCTTGAGCATTTGTTTGATTTCCGAGTCGCTTGCAGTCTTACTGATGCAGCCAAACACAATAATGGCTCTGGGCTGGAGGGCTGGATTGTACTGGAATGCAAATCTGGAAAAAACATATTGGATATCATTAAAACTACAAGTAAAACAAGAAAGACAAGTGGGCCTTATACTGCTCACCTTACTGACATCTACCTAATATCCAAATGCATGAACAGTGGAGCAGGAAGTATGGCTGTGTAGAATGCTTTCTGTTGAAATTTCTTCTAGTATTCAATTTGCTGACTGCCACAGTTATGAAAGCAAATGTTTCAATGTGTCTCTACATTTTGCATCTTCATCTGTATCTGATGGCATCATCCTTAGAGGTCTTTTTGCCAGGTCAATCTCTTTCAGAATTCTATTACGCAGCTTCCCAAGATAAATTTTAAAAATATATATATTATTCTATTTTCAGTAATGAAAGCCATGTCATGATTAATCAGCATCAGTGTCAAATTTGATCAAATTCTGTTCAGTGCTAAAAATCATTTCAAGTTTTGGTAATGCTAGGATCATCAGCTGCCATATTAGAGGGACAACCAGCACAAACTTGCAAGCTCTTCATGTTGAGATGCTTTTTTGGTAAATCTGGCCCAGTTCTGTCCAGTGGTTTTTAAGAAAAGTTGGATCAAGTTTTCTATTTCTAAAACTGATCATAGATATGCATCATTTCAACTAACATTAAATTTATGCCAGGATGCTTCCCATCAATTTCTGAAGACATCCTTCATTAAGAAGATATTATTTAAAGTTTTTGTTTTACTTTTAAAATGGCAACAATATCTGATGGCTAATTAGTATCATTTATATACATTTGAACACATATGCACAGATGCTTTTTGTCAATTTGGTCAAATTCTGAGAGCCACTGTTGAGTTGTCATTTAAAATTGTTGTTATGTCTAGTAATGGTGGCCACACGTCATGGCAGATTTGCATTCTTTGCAAAAAGTACCAGCATGGTTTCTATAACATTTGGTATAAATTTCTACCAAGCAAGTTTTGAGAAAAACTAGTTTAAAAGTTTTTATATTTTTAGTAATGGTAGCCATATTATAGTACGACCTTTATAAATCTGGTCGAACTCAACATCATTTGCAAAAATATTAAAGCTATTCAGGCCAGGATGCTTTCTAACAAATTTAAGCAATTTCTGATAGTGTTTTTGAGAAAGAAACTGAGTAGATGGCAGATCACCATTATTCTTATAATATGAAAAGGCCTTCACTCTAGGGTTATTTCTATCATTCATATTTAGTCAACTTCTGAGAAGAATTCATTTCAATGTTTTTCAAATTTCAGCAATGACAGATCAGCATCATCTGAACAAATCTGAATGAACTTTATCCAAGTGCATTTTCTGTCAAATTTGGTCAAAATTCTGCTGAGCAGTTTTTAAGAAGCTGTTCAAAGGTCTGAATGTTTTTAGTAATGGTGACCAGATACAACATCAACTGAACAAAACTGAAATATCTTGATGCTGGAAGGCTCCCTGTAACATCATGTGCAAATTGGTAAAGGGGTTTGAAGGAATTTGTAAATAATAATTGCGAACAGACAATCGATGACACACACCATGGAAAGGTGAACTAAAAGCTAATGCCAGAACTTAAACAGTAAACATCCCAATCTTATTTTCATCCAAAATACTTGTTTCTTTAAATGTTTTGTATGTCTTCAAAACTTGAAGATCTGGTACAATTCAAGTTGTTCATTTAACCTCGCATTTTCAGTATATAAAATTTTTAAAGGCCTTCATCTAAGGATTTCTATCAAATATAGTAAACTTCTGTGAAGCAGATTTTGAAAAGTATTAATTTAAAGGTTTTCTTTTATTTTTTCTTTTAGTGATAGCTGGTAGTTTTTGAGAACCTGTTAAAAAGATTTTCTATTTTTAGTAACAGCGGCCACATTATTTGATGAATTAGCATCAAACTGAACAAATCTGAAAGACTAAATGCCAGAATGCGCCCTGTAAAATCTTATGTAGATTGGTAAAAGGGTTTTAAAGATGTAAATAATAATCAGACGATGAAAGACATCCGATGGACAAGTAAAAAACTACAGCCACTACTTAAACAGTATCCCAATCTTGTTCATTCTAAATTTTTGTTTCTTTATTCATCTCTGTCACAAAAACTTCAAGAAAGCTAAACACATCCTAAGACCTATTTAAAAGTAGAGCTACATTTATCCCAATCTTATTTTCATCCAAAATATTTGTTTCTTTCAATTATCTGTTTGTCTTCAAAGCCTGAAGATCTGGTATAATTCAAGTTATTCATCCAACCTCACATTTTCCAAAATGTCTATGGTGTGCTCTGAGAAGTTTGAATAAGTGAGACTATATTGATGTTTACTTATATGAATTTATTAACTCTTAACTTCTACAAACTATAGGACAAGAAAAACTCCATATTCCCAACTGGATATCTGGCTCCAGTTGGCAATTTTTTTTAATGCATGTCCAATCAAAATAAAAAAAGGTCGTAAACACAGACTTAACTGTGGATGTTCTCCATCTCTCACTCACATTTGTTTGTTCTCTTATTCAACTCAGTAAGAGGGTTAAGTTTGTCGAGGGATGATGACAAAAAGTATACCTTCTAGCCAGATCAGTCCACTGCTGCAACCAATCACAGCTTGGGATATCTTTCATGCATGCCTGGAAGAAAGTTGCAAGTAAAACGTCAGTAATAAATTCAGCAAAAATTTGTTCAAGTTTTTGCGAGGATAAAATGAACTAGACTTCACAAGATTTATGCCAGAAAGTGTATGAAACTAAAAATGCACGTTTTAATGCATACATTCTTTTATAAGCTTATCAGCTTAACCACATAAAAATATTATTAACACTGATGTTTTATAATCTTTATCAAGAATAAGTGATGATAAAGGCAAGGTTCTTGAAAAGAATCATCTACTGTGTACAGCATATGAAAATGACACTCTTAAAAAATTGTGTGAATGCCTGCCTTTTTTATTTTCCATGTTTAATCATGATGACTTTACAATCTTAAGAGAAGGGGCACTATGTGATTACCTCTTGTACTATTGAATTTCCTCACAGTTCAACAATGCTAAACTTTGGTGATTATGATGAGTCGGCAAAAGTTCAATATTAATATAATAGCATATATAATGCCCCTAAGTTGGATTCAACACCAAACAACAAACTGATCTGCCATCACATAATGCACTGGCAGATCTGAGTCTATGTTGTTAATTCTATTCATCAGTCCACTGCACAGACCCTGATATGTCAGTACATTATGCAATGACATATCTGGGTCTGTGCAGTTTGCAGTTGGATCCAACTTGTACACAAGTATGTATGCATATATATATATATATAGATGTATGTATGTATGTATAAACAGAAACGGAGTAAGATAATATGATCAAAATAATATGTACAGGATCTTACATGAGTTCTCACTCTTACTGAACACTGCAAAACAAGCTGAAAGGTTTCTTTCTTTTCTAGCCTTGAGGAGCAAAGGATTGGCATCTTTCAAAGTGCTGAATAAATTTCATTTCTAATCAGCACAAAATATTCTATTTATCTCATTATGAAACACAGATTTAAACACGAGTCCCTCAAGTGGACTAATGCTCTAATGGCCACAAGGATATTACAGGATTCCAAAATAAGACTGCCAAGTGCTGAAACCATTTCTGATATTTATTGAGCAATAACAAGATTTTCAACATGTCCAATGTGGTGGCCATATTGGATGTATCAACACCATTTCATTCTATCTAGATATCATAAGAAGTCCATGTGATAACTCTGTGCTCATAGGAGGTGTAGCAACAACAGAATTCTTAATATGGCCATCATAATGGCCATATTGGATGTCATATAGTGGCCATATTGGATGTTACAGCATCTTTTTCATTTATTACAAAGTAAAAGTCTCCTGGTGAAAGCCCCATGTCACTATAACTTCCCATTCAGGAGGAAAAGTGACAAGATTTTCAATATGGCTGCCTCAGTGGCCATATTGCATTTCAGAATGGAAAGATTTTCATTTAGTACCATCAAAAAATCAATAGAACACTTCTGGGGAAAACCTCATGTCGATATGACCATCCATCCCAGAGGAATAGTTATAACAAAAGTTTCAAGATAGCTGCCTTGTTAGTCACACTGGAAATCAAATAGGCACAACTTTCATCTAGGACAAACCAGGCATCATATGCAGTCTTTTTGGTGAAAATCCTATGCTGATATCACTTTTTACTTAAGGAATAGCAATAACTTCATTTTCAAGCTTGCCACCTTAGAGGCCATATTGGATGTCAGACTGGCACCACTTTCATTTATTTCTTAGGTTCAACTATAAATCATAAGCCTTATGCTGAAAAGTCCATGTCGATAAGACCATCCAGGAGTAGTGCCAATAGCATTTTTAAGACAATCACCATGGCAACCACACTGGATATCACATTAGCATGATTTTCATTTAGAACTAACTAAAATCATAAGAAGTCTACTGGTGAAAATCCCACATTGATATGACTTTCCATTTAGAAGGAGTACTGACTGCAAGATTTTTAAGCTGACTGCCCTGGCAGCCATATTATATCGACATCATTTCAGCTGACCAACTGGACATTATACATACAAGTTTTTTTTTTGAAAACCCCATGTTGATATGGCCATCCATTCAGGAAGAGTGACAATAGGATTTTCAAGATGGCCACTGTGGTGTCTATATTGGATGTCCAAGTCACCATTTTCATTTAGGAGCAACTTCACGACCTTAGGATGAATATGTGTCAAGTTCCATGATAATCTTCCAAGAAATTTAGGAGTAGTATGACAACAACCTTGTGATAATAGATGCATGCATGATTACATTATGAGATGGACATAACTCAACGTGAACATATCACCACTTTTGGTTGATTTTATCCTGATTATATTCTTATTACTAATTTCACCTCCATAATTTCCAGGAGAGCATCAACAATGGTCTCTAGTGAAGAAAGGGACATTTTCTCATGTTCTGGTGCAGACATTGTAAAGGATCGGTCCCCAGGACGATAGCTGGTGCGGAATGCACTGACTGCGGCAGATTTGACTTTGCTGATGCCGAACAATTGGTAGAATTTAGGCAGTGAGAACTCTGCCAAACTCATTTTCAGCACCTTCTGTGTTCCTTCTGTAATGCAATTGGAGAGGGAATGAATCAGTGAAAGATATAAAGAAAACACAAGTTTGTGGCAAAAGATCTGATGGGTCACTTTTTCCCCATTTTACTTGTGCATTAGTTTTGTTTCTTTAATATATTCTCACTGATCTGGACAAATGAATAATACAGAATGTCCCCTAAAATGCATCATTCTGCCTGCCAAAGCCAATAAAACACAAGAATAACTTTATCATCTGTAGCAATGTTGTCAAAGTTGTGTTTATCATTTATGATACTTTTTTAGCACTACTGTTTAACTAGTTTTTCTAAATCGGAAAACCCAATCTTACAAAACCAACATCTCACAAGGTGAAATGATAATTAATTTCTGCTGCACCTGATAAAGTGAATATCAACTCACCAGAGAAATGCAGCTGTGAACAGGTACACAAGGAATGGATGATATTGATGACAAGACCATGCGTTGAAGCCCTTAATGACAGGGGACCTGTACATACCAACAGTGTCACTATGTGGAACAAAAATGGCAAATGGCTGGCAACTGAAAAGAAAATTAAAACATTCTTCAGAGCTCAAACACAGACCTAACAAGAGGCTTAAGTGCATCTGAGATTGCTCACCTACTTTGTTTCATGTGACATCATTACACATGTACACTTCCATGTCCTCCAGTTTGATTCCCTAGCCACACAAACCAAAATTTCAACCATCTTTTGTTATTCTTTCATAAACAAATAGAGCTATCAATAAACAGATGCATAAACAAACCGATATACAAACAAATAGAAATATGTATGTGATTTTCAATTTTCATGGCCTGAAATCATTTGGTTAACATTCAGATTAAAAATCTAATCTTAAATATACAATTTCATACCTCTAAAACATTTCGAGAATATTGTTTTGACATTTGACACAAAGTCATGATCCGTATAGCAGGTTTCATTTTAATACTCTGAAGATGAAAGAAAAATCTCCGAATAGTTCTCACTTTCATACAATACCATCCTCTGTCCATCACCATTACCACCGCAAATACAACATTTGACCATATCAACTGAAATTGGTTAATCAACTGTCTTTGGCATAAGCACTTGTTTTTGCAGAAATGTATTTGTATATAAAAGTTCTGGTATAATACACAAAATAGGAAATTTAATTCCCTAACTTATACTGTATCCTGAAGAGCATTGTCCAGTAATACTCTATCAAGATGACAATCTTGGGGACACCACATAAACCAAAACAAATTAAAAATTACATTACTGTCTGTTTGTCAGAAATAACTGCATTGCTACTGGACAGTAATATGCATGATTGCAGCTCAACTTCACTATCTGGTCTTCTAAAATAAGTCGAGAATCTCCAGCTTTGAGTTTGTCTTTCGTGCAATTTATATCAAGTATTATCTATGTATCATTTCAATGAAGTAAATATCTTTATTGGCAATTAAATCAGAATTTTATCTTGAATATATGTGATGTTCACACGGATTGGTCAGGGAACCAAAATGGCAGCACAATGTGCATGCACTTCATTGTGGGTGTTTGCATACACAATCGTGACATCTGTGAAAACCCATAGCCATATGCAGGAGCAGTTGCTCAAGAAATCCATGTCAGTATGATGCTTTTGATTTTGATTTCTGTTGATGATCACTTATATGATGAAATCAACTGTTTCAAGGTTTTCAATTTTTGTACATTCATCCTTATTTGACAGTAAATCAGCAGAACATGTTCAATATTGAAAGGTCTTTATGCCTGGGTACTTTCTGTAAAAGTTAATTATCTTACACTTTTTAAAAAATATTGTTTAAATGTTTTAATTTTTCCAACAGCAGTCACATTTTTTGTCAGATCAGTACCATCTGTATAAACTGACAAGGACTTCAAGCTATGCCACTTTCTGTCAAATTTTGGTCAAATTCTGTTGATTATTATTTGATAAGAAGTTATCATAGGCTTTTTTTTAGTACCAGCTATATCTAAGGATGGATTTGTACTAATTTGAACACCCTTTATGCCAAAAAAGCTTTTTGTTATATTTGATTAAATTCTGCTAAATGGAGTTGTTTTTGAGAAGAAGTCATTAAGGTCATTTCTTTTTCATAATGGTGGCCTTATTCGATGGTGAACCTGCCTAATATATGCAAAATAATATTTATAAAACTTGAGAGGCCTATATTCCCAAATGCTGTCAAATTTGGTAACATTCTGTTAAGCAGTTTTTCAGAAACCATCTGAAGTTGTTTCTGTTTTTACTGATAAAATTAGGCCAGATAGACTGGACTCGATGGTACCAAATGTGATGCCAGACAGCCATCTACTGATATGGATATTGTTCGTCCAGCTGGTCAGCCAATGACTTCTGCTGGGCACTGTAGGAACTGTCAAGAGACCTGCTGTTCATTATGACGGATTCATGATTGATGAAGCCGTACATTGATTTTCCAGACACCTGAACCAGTTGGTCTGCAGTCATGACAGCATACAATAAATAATAAAACTTGTGGGCCAGTATGGCCAGCAAGGCACAAGGTAATCCTACACACCCTGCTTCAACATTCCCAAGACCACTCACAGTCAGGGATAGGGATTTATGCCCAGTGGGTTGCCAAATCGGGTTTAAAAATGGCCTTTCTTTCATCCAACTAACTCTTAAGCATGATTTCAATATAGCTTGAGTAGACCTGCATGGTGTGGCTTGGATTGGATCTGAAGTGATCATTACCCATGGGTACAGTTTTGGGTATCTTTGTTGCTGGTGGGGCAGTATATCAATGTCTACCATAAAACTGGTCAACAATTCCAAATTTGGTTGAATACATAATACTTCATATTCGGAAGATTTAGAGTGTGCCATTTTTTGCTGACCTTCAATTGCCTTTACAAGATGCAGGACCAAACGTCTTCTGCCCACATGACACATGTTACATGGGTGTGAGGAAGAACATTTTGGGCAGGCAAGGGTTGTCTCGTGGTTGTCCTCAGTGACATAAAAGCTTCTGCATTTCTTGCACTTGATTGACATCTCTAATGAAAGAAGAAAAAACAAGTGCATACAATAAATTTACAAATTGTTCATAAAGTTGTCTTGCACTACTGTCAATGACAACAGTGTGTAATAAACTGAAATTTTACAGCACAGTGCAATTGCACCATTGAAAATGTGAGTGTTACTGATTAAAATTACAGTGACATAAACAGGAACAAGTTCACCAGGAAAAATGCACACCAGGTATGCAATACCACTGAAAAAAATGTTGGATGGTAGAAATTGATTATAAATTGCAAAAGAGGCAGTGTTCACAGTTACAAGCAAAAGCTTAAACTGGTAAACAGCCAGGACATGGGTAGCCACCTGCCAGAACCAAGGGAGTTATTCTGCAGGAGTTACTTCCCATAATCTATAATACAGTGGGGATGCTGTTTGTTCATCTCTCAGGGAGGGCTGAAGGTAGCTGAGAGTAATTTCCTAATGTTAATGTGATCGAGTAATGTATTTGAAAGAGAAATTGATAGAGAGGACTCGAAAGTCATGTTTCAGTGGGGTAGGGTAATCTCCAAATTGGTATGTAAAGTGGAAATCATGTCATATATCCTACAAAGGCAGTATGGGTTCATTCTGCCCAACTCTTTTTTTTATAAGTCACTGAAAGGGTTTTTACTATTTAGGTAAAAGTGCTTGTATTTGATGGTGGATCTACATCATTTTTATAAATCTGAAAGCTCTTCACATCAGGCTGCTCTGTGCCAAATTTAGTCTAAATTGGTCTAGTGGTGTGAGGATTTAAAATAGCAACTGCTGACAAATTCACAACGGATGCAGGGCAGTGCCATGAACTTGATTGGCTGGCATTAAGGCCAAGTAATCTAACAAAGTTAGACTTAGTGGGTGTTTGTCCTCAGAAAGGGAAGTTTTTTAACCACGAACATTTTATGTCCAGAAGAGAGAACCTTTTGTGATATTTTGCACCAATTATCTCCAAATTATCAAAATTTTGATATTTTTTTAAATTTGTCATCATTTTTCCACACTTAAAAACAAATACTTGCCATCAGTACTCTAGCAATTTTTTAAAAAAGAAATTTAACATGTAACACTACCATTTTTGTAATAAATTAAAGAGCAAAAATTTACCTCTTTTATATAGAAAAACATGGTTTCAAATTTGTAGTGCCTTATAATGAAATACCATCATTTTTACAGTAATTCAGGAAGAAAATGCTCCTCTATTCAGAAAGAAAAACAATACTTTATTCTTGTGGTATCATTATGGTCATGAACCAAGTGAAATATCAAGTTTTGAATAGCTCAATGCTTAGTCTCTACATTGTGGCCATGGCATCATGCTAAGCCCCACTTCACAATCATATTTCTTGTTCTATTTTCTAACCTGCCATAACCACCATTTTAATAATCAAATACTGATGGGTGACTCCAGACTTGTGTAAATAGACCAGAACAAGACTCTCAAAAGGGATTCATATCAAGTCCATTTATTCTGTCCTTATATCTCTTAGATAAATTTAAAAAACTGTTCTTTGACAATCAAAATCAGATTATGGAAATCTTATTGCTGCACAAAATACTGCAGGCCTCTGTGGACAAACTTAAGCAAATGTATGGAAACAAAATTAATTTTTGGTCATAACAACAGTCATCATTTACTATTAAGCTTTCCAAAATGGAACAGTCCCATTACCATGTTTGTCAACTATAACATATTCAGTTTTGAAGAGGTAATGAGAAAGTATGTGTTTTCAACGATGACAAGAAAATCTAATAATAACTGTATCTTGAAATCTCTGTGGAACTATGAAGCTTGAAATAATTTTTGGACATAGATGAAACATATTACTTTTTAAATGCATACATAATTTTACTATTGACAAAAACAAATGCATTCTGTAGTTATATATGTGTGTATATGTATATAATACAGTAAAACCAGCTATGAGCGACCACCTGTCATTTCCAACCACAATCGTAATGCATGGATCGATTTTATTATATAAACGCTCTGTCGTGAGCGACCACCTGCTAAACACGACCAGTGACCACGATGTCTTGGCAAAATATGCATTTTGACACTGATATGAACGACTGCAAAAACGGGGATAAACTCCACCGACCTTTATTTAATCTCTGTAACAATGACCGCTTATACTGTTCTAAAATAAAAAATAGGCTGGCTACCAATATATGAAATTTTGTAGGTATGCTCATAGTGTTTTACAGTTTCTATTGTAAACCAAACTAAAGTACATGTAGATTATTTCCACATTTAGCCTGGTTCCCGGCCTTATACATAGTGCCCATATGTGAGTAGGACCCAGTATTCCTATAAACGACAATATCGTGAGAACATAGACACCCAATATTCCTATGAACAACCATATCGCAAGAACAGAGACACCAATGATCTATATGTAATCATTTGTAACAATGACTGATTGACTAGTAACGACTGTTCTGATATAAAACAAACATAAAAAGAATATAAAAAAAGAAAGGATTGTGGGTATCAGTGATTGATGCTACAGTCCGTAAACCAGGCTAATGTACATTCACGAATTGCCTATGTGGCGTGGTCACATATATTGTTTGTCTTTAAAGTTAATCCATATAGCCTGGAATTGAACAATGTCTTTGTCTATTAAACCAGCAAGAGAGAATCGTCTGCTGGATTCAAGTGATAGTGTTAAAGACTTGTCATATTTTTCCCCCGATGTTACAGTGATTACATCCCAATCACAAAGCTGTCACCTATTCAAGTTGGTGCGACCAGGTTACACACTTTGCTTATAGAGTTAATCCTTATATGTCTTCTTTGAATTAAGCCGGTGACTTTTGTCTCTGAGTAATGGTTCTGTCTCTGGATGAGATAATTGTTTCTTTTTATTTCATTAATTGTTAGATATGCAATGCACATGTATAGATTTTTCATATTTTCCCAAAGCCCAGTCAAAACCATCTTTACAGTCAATATTACAACTAAGCACTAATAATGTTAACACCTAGAACCTTAATAACAATGGACGAACCTCCAAGTTATTGAAAGACAGCATCAAAAGGTATCTGGCAAGAATGCAAATAACTGACTTACCATCCACTGAGTTATTAAAAGACAGCATCAGAAGGTATCTGGCATGGATGCAAATAACTGACTTACCGTCTAGTGAGTTATTGAAAGACAGCATCAGAAGGTATCTGGCAAGGATGGCAATATCATCCCACATCAGGTGCTGCTCCAGGGTTGGAGTGGGGGAGGTGCATGTCTTGTCTATTAACTGGAAACAATACAGAAAATGTCTTCATGTCACAGAATGCAATAAAATCTGATGAAAATAAATTCTGAATTTTCTGTCAATACTATAGAACAAAAAATAATTTTAAAAGTAAAACATGTTTCTTTAGTAATACTTGCCCAATCATAATTATTGTGTACATCCACTACCTTGCAAACCTAGCCCTCCCACACTAAATAAAGAAAATCACTGTGTCTTTGGCTTGACTTAGAAATAAAAGTGCTCAAATGTTGTCTGCTTGACAAGGTGGAAATACGACTTTAATGGTCTCCCCTTGGATGAAGAGACTGGTGCCAAATCCTGGCATGTTACTACTGCTCTTCCACAAATATATCTTTTGAAAGAGCATGGAAGGGTGACAGACCTGCATACCCTAACAAGGCTTTTTCAATAAGGCAGCCAATTGTTTCCTTAAGTTAGTCCAGTTTTCATTAAGGTATAACAAAATATCATATACTGCTATTGTCAAGCTGGAAAATGTGCATTTAGAAGTCCAAAAGCATGATTCAAAACTATATCTATTTTCTGACTGTATCTCACTGTATCTTCATTATTGACAAATACTGTGCACTTCAATCACTAACTTCATAAGGACATGCTATTTAGCACCATCTTATAGTTCAACTCAGTACTCGGCCTTTTCTAAAGCTTCTACTAGTTACAGATAGAAGAGTTTATGGTATAGCCTTTGCTTGCCATCCATTACCTGTCATATGATATCTGCCCATCCATCCAAGTTTATTGCTGTTATTACTCCTTAACTATTTGAAAGACTGCCATGAAACTATACACACAATTATCTCAAGGTCTTGTTAGTCTCAAATGAAAATGCTGCTGCTCAGAATTCAACTTTGCCACTGCAGCAGCCATCATTAAAAACCTTGTTGTTGCAACTTATCCTTAACAGAAGCCTCAAACAAATTGGGTCTTTCACCAGAAGACTTATGGTATCTAGTTGGGATTAAATTTTAAAAAATATGCCAGTCTTATATCCATTACGGCCATCTTGAAAATCCTAATGTTACTCCTCCTAGACAGAAAATCTTATCAACATGGGGTTTTCACCAGAATAAATACAACTAGCTGGTCCTGAATAAAAATGATGCAGATCTGACCTCATACATGGCTCCTTCATGGAACATATAAAATCTTGTTACTAATTCTCCTGAACGGATGATCATCTCAACGTGGGGGTTTTGACTGAAAGTCTTCTGTGTCTACTTTGCTGCAAATGAAAATGGTGCCAGTGTTAACATCCAATATGGCTGCCACAGTGAATAATTGAAAATTTTGTAGTTGAAGATGATCAGGGATGGTTTCAGCACCTGGCAGTTTTATGAAGAAATGGTCTCATCTTGAACTCCTGGAAATCCTTTTTGGAGAGTCAAGTGTCAGTCCCTTTGAGAGCAGCTGTTTAATTATATCAAGACAAATCCAGGCACAGATTACACCGATCTCTTCTGGGATAGCCAGGACCAGACTTGGACACTAGAAACCACCTGGCCCTGTACGACATCCACTCCAGCTCTATCATACCCTTGACCTTGTGCCTACAGCTTCTGGAACTGAATAGTGATCTGTTTTCCCAGTATACTAAGTCCTATCTCTAAAACAGCTCTTGGCACCCAGCTACACTAGTTCCAGGCCTGTTTCATGCTTCCCAGTATTGGACTCATGGAAGTATCACAGACCAACACTGGACAGGTCCGTCACCAGTCTCATCTAAGGCAACTAGTGCCAGGATCATTACAAACTAATGTAGACCAATATGCTGATATGATAAACAATATTCATTTTCACCTGTATCTGTATCAAACACTTCTGTGTACTATGGCTTAAGTAAAGGCAAACACAACAAGTGTTAACAAATAATCATGCTTGTATAGCAATAAATATTTATTGTCAATACATATCATGTATTAAAAGTTTTGTATTTTGATGCATATTGTATCACAAGTTAGCTGCTCATTGCCATCCCTAATAGCAATGCACGAATTCCTGATTCCTGTACTATTGTTGTTCAGTGTACACCTGGAAATAATCTTTTCACCACAATGATGGGCTCTAAGCTTTGTTACCAAACACCATGACTTGCTTTGCAATCACTATCATCGTACCCATTGCAGGCTCTTTCTGTCATCCAACTAATCTGACTTTGAAAATTCATGCTCACAAGCACCATTTTCCTTTTTCTATCTAATGATGCCCATGGAAGACTTAGTGTTTCGTGCATCAAGTTAAGATTTATGGCATCTGCCACCAGAGTTCTTTCTGCCAGCTCTCTCAGTGGCCTCCCAGGTTCCCATATCAATGATTTCTTAGTCAAAAAAGACCAGCTATCCCTTGAAACAAACCTCCATTAAGTCTAGTCAAGTCACTTACAAGCCAATGACTTTACAAAGCAGCTCCAAGACATAACTGTCAACGTGCCTTTCATTTTACACTGACCACTCTCGTAAAATTTGAAACCAGTTTTCCAGGCACACACACTTGTTTTTCACAATGAAGTCCAAGATGTTGACAGAGACATTATAGGGAATGTCAGAACCTTCCTCTGTGCATGGTCCAAAAGCCCTTAGCATTTCAAAATGTCATTGGGTATGATACACTTGCTCCGCTTAAAGAAAACAACTTTTTATCTGCAGGCTGAACACAGTGAAAATCATTCCACCAAGAACCCCACTGATAGTCACACAGAGTCAGTTTCTCATGGACTCGTGGTACTAATTCAGTTCCCACAGTAAAACCTATGAAAGCACCATGATATTAAAAATTCAGTAACTTTAAATTTTTGAGTGCTCATGATAAAATGTATATTATCAGTACAAATACATCCTGGATGACAGCTTCTGTGTAGAGAAAAGGATATGAGCTGTGGCATTTTCTGGATTTAAATATGTTTGAAACAAGTGCTTTCAATTCTGCATCAAAGAGTAAAAGACTGAAATTCCATCCATAAAGCAATGTCTCTATTTTATTTTTTTTTCAGTTATAACTAGGTTAAACTCTCAAAAGATTTTCTTTTTACTAATATCTAACTTTTATTATCAACCAATCCTGGCCAACCAAACCTATATATACTCTATTTTATCTTCACCCATTTCCAAACTGGCTCCCATTCTTCCATACAACTAATACAATGTGTCCTTCATATGGCCCATATGATTAACTGGGCAGCTTAATATGGCTGTTAATCATCAGCATTTGAAAAGAGATGCATTCATATCAACACCCATCCTACCGACAGTGGTCAGAAAACATGCCACCAGAGAGGCAGACCTCTCTCAGGTCAATCAATCAATCCCAGGGAAGCCAACCATTCCAATGTTTGTGGGATTCTCAAACATTTTTAAGGAATATTCCATATTCTAAATTACATGGACAAAATTCTGGAATAATCACAATTTTGTGGGATATAATTTGGAGCAGGAGCTTTTTATGTTGACACAGGTAGCAAGAAAAGTATTCTGCACCAGTATTATATACAAGTATATAAAATATAATTTCTTAGTATAAAATAATGCATTTGAAGACATTAATACTCTCATTTGGTGAAAATGGCAGCAAAGTACAGTGGAAAGCAAAACTACAGACAATTCTTGAGGAAAACTAATGTTTATTTGGACAACAAAACAGAAGGTATCCAAACTTCTGGAATTGGAATAATTGATGCACAAATTATTTTCATATGGACTTAATTGCTACTGTACAAGTTGTTTATATAGGCCCACAGGAAGACGCAATATGTTTGTAAGATTTGTTTCTGGTTATGAACATGTTGTCTATTCTGGACGGGCTCAATTGCTTGTAAATTAATATCCATGTGCTCATATCTGATGCCATGCAGAATTCAATATGAAAAGAATGTAACTAGTCCAGTTTAACTAAGAAAAAAAGTTCCTTATTCTTACAGGACAAATGAAACAATTTTAGCAAACCTTCACTTTTTAATTTAACTCTTTTTACTCTCCTGGATAATGAAGTTTTCTAAACAATTTTCAACAGAATGCAAGACCTACCCTGCAGAGTCGGCCAATAACTTTCCTGGATACCAACTGTACATTTGCAGACGTTAGTGCTACTGCTGTGTCAGCCATGATCTCTGCCTGGATTGACCCCAGTCCTCCAGTCACACTGCGCTGAAAACAGGCAACAACACCACTACAATCATCTATTGTTGAATTTTATAGCATGCATAAATCTATCACTCAATTAATATATCTATATATCTATCCATTTAACTTTTTATCTATCAGTATACAGAAATATCAATGTGAACTACAAATTCAAACATGTCACAACTGACATGTACTCATGTACAAGTTGGCAAACCAGGGTCTATGTTGTCTGTGGAACTAAAAATGCAAACATGTCACAATCTACATGTCTGTTCTACTGATCAGTCCTAACAAACTGCACAGACCCAGAATGGCTGGCACATTGTGCAATGGCATATCTGAGTCTGTGCAGTTTGCATTTGGATCTAACTTACATAGATGTATATGTGGTAGCTTCTGTAGATACAGACGACTGTTGCTGCAAAGACCAAGTTTACTTCCAGCCATTTTGTTGAAGCAACAAATTTTAGGCAGTACTGTTGGGGTCTTATCACCATTGATTATGCATCCATAAATGAGAAGAATGCATTAGAAAAACACATCTTTACTTCATATCTAATATCACTGTGGACTGTTTAAAAATCCATTAAATATTTTAATGCATTTAAAATGTTTACAGAATACCCTCTGACATATTCCCAACAAAAATAAAATCCCAAGGAATGACCACATCATTGCAAGAACAATATATAAAGGAATATGACCAGGAAGTCGGACTGGGATCATGTTTGTTTTAATTCCTACACTAAATGGAGGAGGGAATATTAGAGTTTATATTATGTCCCAGAAAAGGAAAGCAATGCAAATAGAAGTAGCTAATGTATTCCTGCTTTATAAAATGCATGTTCCATTTCTGGGAAATTGCTGTTGGAGTTGGAAGCTGTATATTATGTTATAAAAAATAAAAAATCATATTGACCATTTAACATGTGAAATCCCCCATTTATTTTCTGTCAAAACCTGAATTTTCCAGTCTAACAACTGTTGGTGTGATGAGTAGACTGTTAAATTAATAAATGTTTACAAAAAGACACTACAGTTGTAAAATGTTCCAGTGACAAACTTGCCAATAGTCAAGATCAAGCCCAGATCCTCCACTACAGACCTGTCAATAACCTATATCTGGATCCAACCTAAAACCTCCACTACAGACCTGTCAATAACCTATATCTGGATCCAACCTAAAACCTCCACTACAGACCTGCCAATAACCTATATCTGGATCCAACCTAAAACCTCCACTACAGACCTGTCAATAACTTATATCTAGATCCAACCCAAAACCTCCACTACAGGCCTGCCAATAACCTATATCTGGATCCAACCTAAAACCTCCACTACAGACCTGCCAATAACCTATATCTGGATCCAACCTAAAACCTCCACTACAGGCCTGCCAATAACCTATATCTGGATCCAACCTAAAACCTCCACTACAGGCCTGCCAATAATCTATATCTGGATCCAACCTAAAACCTCCACTACAGGCCTGCCAATAATCTATATCTGGATCCAACCTAAAACCTCCACTACGCACCTGCCAATAATCTATATCTGGATCCAACCTAAAACCTCCACTACAAACCCTCCAGTACTCTAGCTCTGGATCCAACCTAGAACCTTCAATACAAACTCTCAAATAGTTTTAATCTGTATCCAGCCCAGAACCTCCACCACAAACCTGCCAATAGAACAGTTCTGGCTCCAGCCCAGAACCTCCACTACAAACCTGCCAATAGAATAGTTCTGGCTCCAGCCCAGAACCTCCACTACAAACCTGCCAACAGAATAGTTCTGGCTCCAGCCCAGAACCTCCACTACCAACCTGCCAATATAATAGTTCTGGATCCAGCTCAGAACCTCCACTACAGACCTGCCAATATCTCAATCTGGATACAGCCTACAACATGCAGATTTTAGTATTCATTTTCCAACTGGTATTAAACATTTTATGGACAATCGTATCTATGAAGAGGTTTATGTTTATGTTAAAATAATTCACTGAAGCAAATATTATTCCTGGCATTCAAACTGAAGATTTATGTCCAATCGTCTTCAACCTTTCCTGCAAGCCCATAGAGATGTACTTGGGTTGTTTTGACCCAAAATGTTTGGTGTGAAGCTGTCTTGAAAACAAAAATATTATTTTGATTCTGACTTTGATAAAACTGTCCAGGACCATGTCCAGTAGGTCTGCCACCTGTCCAATGTTGCCCCAGATCTTAGCTTGGATGGAAGGGTACATCTGTAAGTGAAATAACATGATTTATGGCATGACAAATAATGATGGATCAACATACATATTTAAAAAAATTAAATGAATGACTGAACTGATAAACAAAATAAAATATAAAATACATGAATCAGAACAGAGAATCAGCATGTAAGAAACGTCACTGGCTTTATTTAAATAGAATTATAGCAACCAATTGTTTTTCGGCCAAGCTGTAAAATACATTATCATACAAGAAAACTGTGGCAATATGGCCAGACTAGACTGCACACCATGAATAAAGTAAATTCATTTTTATTCAAAGGGTATGAGTCTTTGTAGATTTTTTTCACTCATCTGAACTCCCCTAAATACCTATTTATGTGACAAAGACAATAATCCAAATACAAACCTGAACCAATAGAAACCAAGCTCATCAATATTAAGTACAAATCAATGAACAATGAAATTACAGTAATCTAGTTTTCACCAATGGCTGTGGTACAAATGTTATTACATACCATGGTACATGACTATGTAGGCAATGGGCTCAGGGTGACCAAGTGGTCTAAGGCACTTACCTTTACAGATCACCGACATTTCATATCTGTATGTGGGGATTCAAGTCTCTGCTAGGCCAACACGGGTATATGCGAAAGCTTGCCAGTAGCTTCCCATGGGTAAACGGTTCTATCCAGGATCTTCCCAGGTTTATCCTCCACCAAATATATATAAAATGATCTGCAGCTGCTCATGCAGCATGCCAGACACCAGCAGATATATGCATATGATGTGATGTAGGTAAACAACTGTGACATAAAAATGTCATTGGAGAAGAACAATTCAGTCACTGAGCAAAGAGCTTAGTGTAGAAACCAGGCACTCTTAGGGTACTCTGACTCTTATCAAGGCCAACTTGGATAAAGTTTATGGATGTAATTCTCTGCCATATCCTACAATTGTGAGGCAGTTCCATCATTTTAAAGATGGTCATGAATCCAAGGAAGAATGCCCATCTTATGGAAGACCACCATCTGTGATTGGTGAGCAGGACGTGGTTTCTGTGAAGGAGGCAATCTATGAAGAGGCTTGATACACAGTGGAAGATATTTCTACTATTACAGGCATTTATTCATCAGCTGTTTTTAATATACTGAAGAATTATTTGAAGCCCAGGAAGGTATGTGCTAGCTGGGTCGTGTGTTTGTGGACAGCTGATCTAAAACAGACTCCAATTAAATCGACAAACAGAAACTTACAAAACATGAAAATATTGATCAGAGAAGTTTCAAAGACACTGTCACAGGTGATGAAACACGGATTTACTTTTCTGAACCTGATATGAGAGAAAATACTCGTGTTTGGATCATAGGAAACAAGCAGAGACCACAAATCAATTTATCTGGTTGGACTGACGAGAATTTTATTGGCCTTGTTTTTCAATGCAAAATGGGCCAGTCATCTAGATACTTGTACTTGATTCTGCTAGTGTCACTGGACATTTTTATACCTCCAAAGCACTGCCAAAAGTTATGGAATGCTATCAAAACATCCAGCCAGTACCTAATATATACATGTAATCCAATTCACCAGAATACAAATCCGCAATTATGACCAACTTCATGAAGGAGCACAGCATACAAAACTATACCACATCCTCCAAACAGACCTGCTTTTAGCACCAAATGATTTTTGGCTGAATCCCATTATCAAAGATTCACTATGGGGCAGAGGATTTGAATGCTGCCATGAGACTGACGCTGAAGTTTTCCAGCATATGAATAAAATACCAAAAAGTGAATACAAACTGGCATTTAATGACTGGATAATAAGACTGAGAAATTGTGTACATGGGAGTACTTCAAGGGGATTCAGTGGTGAGCTCTTCATTAATAAAGAACATCACTGAACAGCACACTATTAATCAGAACTTGTTAATACCCTCATTATCTAATTCTACAAGTAACAGTGACTGAGTGAATGAGGTGAACACAAACCTTAATCCCAATACTAATGCCAGATGGATGGACGGATGGATGGATGGACAGACATCAATCCATATACCATAACTGCTTTGCAATCTGGCCCAAAAGTAATATGCTAAATGACATCTAGATATAACACATTTGTTTCATATCAGAAAGTTTAACATATTAAAAATGTGTTCATACAACACATACTGGGCAATGTAATACAATTAAGGTAAAGTTCAAAACAAACCGATGATGAAACTTTGTAAAATTTTGCTGGAAACTCAAAATAAACTGGACTTTGTCCTTCTTTCATGTAAACCTCATTCCAAATTGGTTTCAATATAAAAACTCCTTCAAAAGCTACTGAGTGGAAACAAAATTTGTGACAAAACCTGATGAGACAGAATGAGACGGACATGAGTAACACTATGTCCCACTGAAAAATATGGCATGGGACAAAGTCCACCACATTCTGGCTAGGACATGATCAACAGCTCCTCGACAGAAATTTTCCTAGTTTATCTGGAAGAACCATTTTATTATGATTTTAAAGTAGCTTATATTTTCAGATATGAACTTAAATATTCATAGAATAAGTATATGTTAACTCACCTCAACTTCTTCTATTGTCATAGTGATTAATTTGTCCAGAATAAGTGCCACCTTTTGCCTCTTGTTTTCGTCTGAATGTCTGCAAAACCTGTCAAGATGGCATTTCTAAGTTAGAACATGCTCTTTTTGGGAGGTAATAAATGCAAGTACAGTACTCCCTCATCAAAATTCTACCCATGGCAGCCACAGTGTATACTGCCTTAAAGGGAAACTATCTTATAATTTGGTGTGTGTGTGATTTGGATTTTTAACATAGCTTTAACAATTTTTCAGTCATATCGCTATGATGTCCACAGTGTGACAGTCTGTAGTGATGTCTAGCACTGAAGCATCATGCTGCAGACATGTGGCATGATGTCCCACCCAGTCACACTATCCTGGCACCAGGACGACCAGTCCTAACACTAACCTCTTAATGCTGAACGCCTAGCGAGGCAGCTGTTAGTACCATTTTTTAAAGTCTTTGGTATGACTCGGTGACTCGGCCGGGGTTCGAACCCACGACCTCCCGCATCCGAGGCAGATGCTCTAACCACTAGGCCACCGGAGCAGTTCTTATAATTTGGTACATCATCCAAATAATTTTACTACCACTTAATGAAATGGGATCCATGACAATACTTGCCTTATAACAGGAAGTGTTATAATAAAGGGCCTTATAGTGAAGGAGTGCTGTATTTATGTATAAATGCATGTCATGAATTTCAAATTATGCTTGTCTCAATGGCAAAGAAAGTAAATTCTTAGTCAATGACAGCTTTCTGAGAATATGTAACTGATTACAATAACAATAGGAAATAAACTCTGCCACCTCTAGAATCCTGCCTTCCCAAAAGAAAAACATTTAGTCTTTTGTGTCTATATAGGAATAGTCATAATAAGCTTTTGCTAATGGGCAGAAGGACAATGGACAACAGGCCATCCCATAAGCTCTTCTGATCTATGACTAGTACAGCTAAAAATGTTGTATGCTCAAAATTGATTTAAAAAGTGCAATGGATTCTTCAGAGGCACTGATAACAGTTGCAAGCCAAAGTTTAAACTACTAAACATCCAGGATACAAGGGGAGTTAGTCTGTAAGAGTTACTTCCCTTGATCTATATCTCTCGATGGAAAAAAGTTTTTCATCTTTCAAAGTGATCGAATAATGTATTTGATGGAGAAAAAAAGAACATAATAATTTTATATTTAGAGCAATAATAGAAACTTACTGATATGATTACACTAAAACGACAGAATTATTAAAAACACCTGGTTTTCAAAATAAATTAGTCTGGTTCATTACCTTATTTTAATCAGAATAGTAATTTAGGGCCCTATCAATGAACAAATAAGGTGAATAAATGGCAAGTACAGACATTAGGGAGAATTGTCATTTTATGTTTGTTTTTTGGTCTGACAGTGAAATATATTTGGCATAATATCTTGAACAGGATGGGTACACTACTGAGTGCCCATAAGAAATGTATTTTAGCTTTCACTGCCTTAGTTCATGAAGCTGTTAGGGGGAAACAGTCTCCTGCCTGAATGTTAATCTCCAATCAATAACTGGACAGGTATGCCATTAAATGAGGAAGATAACTGCTAGAACTCCTCTAGTCCATACAGCTACAAGGACATAAAAGCTTCCTCCTAGAAAGTTAGCCTCCAATTGATGTTGGGAATGGAGATCACTCATACGCAAGTTTCATGTAACTGGGACTGGTGTGGTGTGCAGAACCTATGAGGCTTGCTTCACATCGAGCACTAATCCAGAGATAGTCATAAGGCACTTTTTAAAACAGAAGTACAACAACCAGTCATTATATTTTCATTTACAGTATCATACTACAGCATGGAAATGTAGTCAAACCAACACCCACCTCCACCTATTAATTAAAAGCCTTCTAATTTCTCACTACCATTTAATTTACGGAATTGTCTTAATCCTTTCCTACTGACCTGGTAAGATTGGGTAGCCAAGGAGTGATGTACTCAAGACACAAGTGTTTCATTTCTATGTTGCTATTGCCAAAGCCCTGGATACATTCTTCCAGGAATTCTAAGGTCAGATGCGGCTCATTAGCTGCGAGAGTCTCACTGATGGACTTGATGAAAATTGTGTTATTGGCTGGGATGCACAAGCCTGCAATATATACAAATTTGAAGAATAAGTTATAAGATTTACATTACATCAAAGCACAGAATATAAAATACAATTTTTAAGGATTCTATGGCACACACACTATCACCTGCAAGTTACTGAAAACTTATTTTACAACAATTTTAATGACGTGTGTGTGTGTGTGTGTGTGTGTGTGTGTGTGTGTGTGTGTGTGTGTGTGTGTGTGTGTGTGTGTGTGTGTGTGTGTGTGTGTGTGTGTGTGCGCACCTCAGCACATGAGTGGCTGTATGGTCCCCACTGAAAATGAAGTTTTCAAAAATGTAAAAATAAAGAACTGCACACAAACTTTAGGAAGATAAGTCCTTCCAAATAAACATAAACACGAAGCACAACAAGGTAAAATAAAAAGTAAAGATATTACAATCTGTACAAAGGCATACAGAATACCAGATAAAAGCCAATAACATCCTTAAAATGGGACAAAACAGAACTTGGAAATTAATAACTTTGTCTCATTTTCTTTCAAGCTCAACCAAGACCAAAATAAATCAGCAATTCTAACATATATTACTGCACATCATTGTGATAAATGTGTAAAAATTCAAGCCCCTGACATTATTTGGATTGCCCGAGTTTTCATACTTGCCCTCAGATGAATAATTTCAGTGTTCATAGTTCTTCTTTTAATGAATATAACTGCAATGAGATTGCCTAAATTCTTGAAAATCCAAGCACAGAAACATGAGCGAGGTGTTTCTATCTACCCTTAGCAATTCCCAAATAAATAAAAACACAACTGTTACTAATATCTAGACTTGTGTTAATCCATCACCTTACTACAAGTCATGGGCAGACATATCCAAGTCCTGTTTGCAAGTGGAAGAAGCATGCTTGTGCTTTTGATTTAAGCTCAGCTGAATGTCGAGTGACCTGTGATAAAGGCAAGGTACCTGAAATCTTGGCATATAAGGGTACAAACTGGAGGCATAGAGTAGTAATATTTGCATTTTCAAGGATTTCCAAAGGTTTTCACAAACTATTTTTTTCTAATGGAAACAACTTTCTCCAGAATCTACTTTGTTTATTACAGCATAAACAGGTACAAAGTATTAAAAAAAACATAAATAGTGTGCCACAATAGAAAACAGACCTTTCCATCTGGTAGCTACCGTATCACGAGTTGTCTGATCTCTCCAATTTTAACCCATTCTATGGATTTATTTATTCATTATTTTTGAAAAATATTTAAATAACAAAAATTCTAGACTTAAACAGGGATATATTTGATTGAGTTTCAATATTTTGTATTCCCTCAGATAAAATACAATGTTTTCGGAAAAATTCAAAGTATTTATAAGTGCTATTCCAGTAATACATGCCTGGGGCCCAGGGAAGGCACTTTTAATGTGGGGTACTCACTCATAGATGAAATTTAAAAATTTCTTTTCATTTTAATACAAATTCTGTGCAATGAAAGTACCCTGACACATATTTAAAAAACTGCTTTCCCTGGGTACCATGTATATTTAAATGGAACAGCCCTAAAGATATTCAAGGACTTTTCAAGGATGTAAGCAACTTGTTAAAATTCAAGGTGTTTTCAAGACAACCCAACAAATTTAAAGACATTTCAAGGTTTTACAAACCATGTAATACAGTAACAAAGTTTCCACTGAAAATAACAACTGATGCAAAGATACCAGACTTTAAGAAAGTTAACACCTGAGTTTAACACTGTCGACACTGATGCAAAAAATGATACTCATCACTCACTAATAATATAGTTAAGACATTAAATTCATATTCCAATCAACTTTATGACAATAATGGTGTGCAGTGTAGTCTGGTTTATAAAACCTTCACATATCCAAGAATTCTTTAAGTTCAATGCTGTGAATGAGACATTTTATAATTATGCAATATTTGACTTACTTATCCAATAAAAGGTTATCCCTGTATTTTTTATTAACAGAGTTTGTACAAGACTAAGACCAGAAACAGCATAAATTAATGCAACCATTTCTAGTTCATACTTCATTAACAAGATCTGACACCTCCATCATAAAAAATAAGTAAACATTTGGGGTAAAGTTATTCTACACTACAAAATCTTACCTGACATCTACAGAATGTAGAAATTTGATTTGTCAGAATTTTTGCAAGTAATAATTTGTTTCAAAGTTTTATTACCATGGAGTCTTACTGTTTTTCTTTTTGAAATATATTACACTGTGAAAATACATTTCTTCTTATGTGAGGTAAAGTTTGAAATTACCTGTGGTTTCTAGAAGTTGACCTTCGATCTTGAGGTCAAAAGTCTGAGTCAGAGCACACAAGAGGTTGTATGCTGCAGATCTCAAGCTAGGGTCTGAACTGCCCAAATTCAACAATGCCTGAAATACATCACATTGAAATTAAAGTAAATAGAATTGCTTTTGAGTGTCCACTTGGTTTGAAACATCTGAAATTAGCTGAATAACATTATATGTAAAAACATGCTTGCAGACAGTGGCATGTTGTACTTTTTAGAGAGGTTTATAACTTTCACTTCAATGAATATGGGATACAGATTTATTGTGAAAACTTAGCCGACTCGGTAACACTGACATATGACATATCAATGTGTTATGTAACAGTGTAACAGAATCTTTATGACATCACATTAGCATTACTCAATGACACTGATGTGACATTTTTAAGCATGTCACAGTGTAATGAAGAAATAGTATGACATTGTATTAGCATTACTCAAAGACACTGACATTTCTAAGCATGTCACAGTGTAACACAGAAATTGTAAACATGACATTAGTATTACTCAGCGACACTGATGACATTTTTAAGTGTTACATCAGTGTAAAACTTAAATTTATGAAATGACATTAGCATCACTTTGACACTTATAAAATGAGTAATGGACTTGCTTGCATTACATTAACTACAACCTGGAAAGGTATTTTGGGAAACAGACCTGACTAACTTTATGAAACTCTCATCATAGACATTGAACAACTACATGTAACTGAACAACTACTGAACAACTACATGTATCTGAACTACTGAACAACCCTAGTGGTCTAAAGCGCTTTCCATTACGGATCACTGCCATCTCACCTCTGTCTGCGTGGGTTCAAGTCTCAGATTCGGCGAATGTGGATATGTGAGTAAGCTTGCCAGCAGCTTCTCGTGGGTCGGTGGTTCTTTCTGGGGATTTCCCGGTTTCTTCCTCCACCAATAATACTGGCTGCCATGTATAGCCTATCATGTGCTGAAAAATGGCGTTAAGCCCCACAACAACAACAACAACAACAACTACTGAACAACTAAATGTAACTGAATAACTACATATAAAATCTCTCTCATCTTTTCAACAGACACTATATCTCATTTAAAAACTTCCTAGTTAAGCATTAAAATGTAAGATATATATATATATATATATATATATATATATATATATATATATATATATATATATATATATATATATATATATAGTATTGAAAAAATTAATGTGCTTTGACTGTCATTCTGTAATACTGTCAGGAGAGTCAGAAACATCCAATTTGGTATTTGTTAAAAACATCAGCTATCCTTTCCAATAGCAAATATTTAGGAGTTCCTTGAAGGGACTTGTGCTCTACTGACTGAAAAGAATTTCCTGGAATCCAAGACAAAACTGTTTCTTCCTTTTCAACTGCTGAGTGTTTAAACCATCTCTTATATTCTTGAGTGATGTCATGTTTTTCAAGATGGCTACTGTGCTGTCTATACTGGATCCAAGATCAGCACCATTTTTAGGACAGACTGGACAACATACGATGTCAATTGGTGAAAACCCAATGTCAATATCACTAAACATTCAGGAGAAATAGCAGTAAGATTTTCAAGATGGTCATTATGGTGGTCATAAGTGATGTAAGATCAGCACCATTTTCATTAAGAACCAAAAAGATATCATAAGAAGTCGCTTGGTGTGAACCCCATGTTGATATGACCTTCCATTCAGGAGTACTGATAAGGTTTTGAAGATGGCCACCAAGGTGGTCACACATCAAGGTGGCCATAATGGACCTCAAATCTGCATAATTTTAATCTAGGACCAACTAGACACCATAGGAAGTCTTCTGTTTAAAACCCCCTATTGACAGAATTTTCCATGTAGGAGTAGCAATAAAAAGATTTTCAAAATAGCTATCATGGTCACTATATTGGATATCAGATTGGCACCATTTTCGTTTAGGACCAACCAGACTTCATAAGAAGTTTTTGAGTGAAAACCATATGATCATCAATCCAGGAAAAGTAGCAACAATATGAATTTTCAAATGGCTGCCATAGCCATCTTGGAGGTCAAATTGGCAGCATTTTCATTTAGGACCAACTAGAAATTACAAGAAGTGTTTTGGTGAAGCCCCATGTCAATAAGATTATCCACTTGGGATAATTGGTGACAAAAATATTTTGAAGATGACTGCCATGGTTGCCATACTTGATGTCGGATGGGCACCATTTTCATTCAAGACCAACTTGAAATCAAAGAAGTCTTTTAGTGAAAACTTCATGTTCTGCAGCCTTTCAACAGGAGCTACAACAAGACTTTCAAAATGGCCATTGCGGTGACCATAATGAATGACCAAGTGGCCCCATTTCACTCAAGAGCAACTAAACCATGGGACAAAGGTTTGTGTAAAATTTCAAAGCAACTCTCCAAGTAGATTTGGAGAAGTAGTGATAATAACTTGTACTAAAGGATGGAAGGCAACAAAAGGACAATGGACAACAGGCCATCCCACAGGGTCTTCTGGTCAATGACCAGGTGTGCTAAACCTGTTGGCTGTATGCTAAAGCCACGGAAAATATTGTCTTATTCATGGACAAAATTCTTTGAAATCTGTGACTGTAAAAGTTCTAAGACACCAGACCTACATACAGCACAATTTGCACATTGTTTGTTTGCAAAATGCTGACAACCATTTTCAAAGACATTATGGTTTGTCATATGACAGCTAATACATACCACATTTAACAATGTTCCAGGAACATCTTTTGGCCTTATCTTGGTGTGAACTGTCACTGTGTCCTGAAATAGACCGAAGCCATCACTGACAATGGATCATACATTACATACACAAAATATATGAAAGATACAGAAAAACATGTTATGTACTTTCACTTAGATTGTTGGATATAACATCCATTCTGAGAAAAAGTTGTTGATGAAAAACATTTATGTTTTTAATATATATGTCCTACTGCAGACCAAAATATCTAGGTACACACAAGTTCAAAAACTTGTGAAAATTAAAAAAATTGGCATAATGGCATGAAAATTTGGTCAGGTTATCCACGCTGGTATTCTAACATGCTCAAATGAAACAACTGAAGTTATTTCAAATGGCTTCTGCTTAATTATGCTAACATGAGTTTATCAAAAAGTCTAAAAATTCCAAAAACATGTAAACAAATTTAAACATTTTTGCAATAGCCTTAAAATCTCTTCAAGCCATAAACATAGGCATACAAATATGGCTACCAAGTTTAGATAATGAATAAAGGTTTTTGCACCAATTGCCAATTTTCCATCATGTTTATAGATTTGCAGTGGTCTTGGGAATTTTGCCAATTTTTAGAATAATTCTGAAATGTATGGAATTTCTTTATAACTGACAGGCACTCCTGTTTTGAAACTGGCCCTGCCCTAGTGTAAACCAAGTTTGATATTTGATGAAAATTAGTCGAGAAAACTTAACATGAAGAAAGGAATCATATTTACATCTCTAGTGACCCTGACCTTGGATTTGACAGTCCCAAAGTCAATAAGCTTTTGCTTTTAGCCATGGTTAAGGCACTTCTGGTAGGTCACAGGGAAACCACCTCGTCTATGGACAAACATACAGGCAGTCAGACAGAATAACAGATGTGTATTGTGATCATTATCCTCCCTTGTACCATCAGTTGGGGGGAGGCATTAAGAATGGATTTGCACACAGTGAATAACAAATTTTGTGGTGTCCCTGTAAGATCAGATGATTCATTCACATGAGCAATAAATCAGAAATAGTCAAAGGAAACCCTCAGGTGAAATGAAACTAGAATGTAAAATTCTTTATGTGCACCTTGATTAGGCTATAAATATGCCATATAAATATTGGAACTTTAATTTTGCCCCCACTTAATGGAATTTGTCAGTTTGTAATTAGTCACTTACTGGTTGTGAGAGCTCCCATCTTGTCCGGATATGTATGATATCATGAACAATATTATCACAGTCATTATGGATGAAGGACAGAGGGCCTGCCTCATTGGATATTGTCAATGTAAACTGGTTGTCATCAACGAGACACACCTGGAAGATTTAATAAAGATTAATGATTCAAAGTTGCATCTTATAATGAAAGAAAATACATGATAAAAAACAACATATCCATATATGATTTTAAAAAATCAGATATTCCTTTTTAAAAAATTGTGTATGAAGTGTTTTAATGTCTTGAGAATACAATAAACTCACTGAAAAAATAATATTTATTTGTAAAACACATATGCCCCCATTGTAGATATGGAGAGCAAATGCTGAAGTCCCAAAATAATGCAAAGATTTAAAAAAAAGAGTCCCTCAAAGAGTCTGACTGTCTACTGGTCGAAAACAAATTATCAGGAATTCAAGATAAGACCATTTCTTCCTTCTAGGTGATGAGAGTTGAAACCAGCCCTGATATTCTTTTGCAATAACAAGATGGTCAAATTAACTGCAGTGGTGGACATACTAGGACATACTTGACTGCACAATTTTCATTGAGGTCCAACATGACATCACAAGAAGCCTTCTGGTGGAAACATCAGTTTTGGAGAAAAGAATGATGAGATTTTTAAGATGGCTGCCATGGTGACCATAATGGGGATCAGACTGGCACCATTTCCATTTAGGACCAACCAGACATCATAAGAAGTCTTTTGGTGAAGCACAATATTGAGATGACTGGTCATCTAAGAGAAGTAGTGATAACAAGATTTTCATGACTGTCACTACATGTAAGCAACACTATTTTCATTTAGGATGAACCTGACATCACAAGTCTTCTAGTGAAAAAAACCATGGCAATAATGCTTTCCATTCAGAAGTAGACTTCTAACAAGATTTTCAAGATGCTGCTGTGATGACCATAATGGATGTAAGATCAGCACCATTTTCATTCAGGACATCACAAGACATTTTTAAATGCAAGCCCATATTGATATAACCATCCAATCTGGAGTAGCAGCAATAACAAGATTTTCAAGATGGCCACTGTGTTGGCCATACTGGATGTCCAAGCAGCAGCATTTTCAATGAACAACACTGGATGAATGTAGGTGTAAAATTTCATTACAATCCTCCATGTCGTTTAGGAGTAGCAGCAAAAACTTGTCTACAGCAAGTAAAGGCAAAAGGAACTGACTTGTGTGTGTGTTGTTTCATGACACATCAGCACAATTCTGACTATATAAGGAAGTTTAGGTATCCCAAAAAGAAATTACAAAACCAATACAGGGCCAAAAAAAGCCCCGAAAGAATAAAACTATATCCCTGATGTGAGCTATACAACTGCAAGAAAATCTAATCAGGTCATCTAAATATGCATACAAACAGGCATACCAAATTTCATTCTTCTATACAAAGTGCTTTTTTGCTTAATTATACCTAATAAGGCTTCATTAAAAAAGTCTAAAAAATTTTAAAAAGGTGAAAAATACTGAATAAATTGCTGAAATTATCTAAAAATGTAACCAGGTCATTTACAGATTAATACAGAAATGCCTATCAATTATCATTCGTTTATCTTGAGTGCTTTGCTTAACTGTGCCACAAGGTTTATGTTTTAAAAAATCTGTCCAACAGTGTTTTAAAAAAGGTGTTTAAAAAAATTGACATCTGCTGTAATGACCTGAAAATGTAACCAGGTCATCTACAAATGAAAGCAAATATGCCTATAAAAATCTCATTTTTCTGCAAAAAATGATTGTTGCTTAATTGTGCTAACAATGTTTTTGTCCAAGTTGAAAATGTGCAAAATATTGAAAAACTGCCACAATAACCTGTGTACATATGTATTGATAGACAGACTGGACCAAATCAATACATAATGCCAGGAGGTCATAAAATAACATTTGTTACAATACAACAGCTAATAAATTCCTCATGCACTACCTGCATTTAAAACCCTGCCTTTGTTCAACCTAAATTGAAATTGAAATTCCTAAAGCATGGGCTCATTTAAGAAAGTCATAACTGGATCTCGTGTTGTATTATAAAAAAGGACTGGAGCCATTTGGTCATCTGGTTCTATAACCATGCACAACAGTTAAACTGCTAACAATAAATCTTACCCAACTGTTTTATTAATGGATATAAATTAATACTCATCCATCATGGAAAAAACTGAGAAAATAAAGACCAATAAATTTATTAAATAAAGTTACAATAACTGGAATCATAACTTCATATTAGCTGTATCTCACATAAAGTCAAAGTACTTCATATTATCTTACCAGCATCTAAAACCCTGCCTTCCTTCAACATAAAGCCATGGTACCTAATATTATACTAACTGCATCTAAAACCCTGCCTTCGTTCAACCTAAAGCCAAAGTACTTCATATTATATTAGCGGCATCAAAAATCCTGCCTTCATTCAACCTAAAGCCAAAGTACTTCATATTATATTAGCAGCATCAAAAACCTCTGCCTTTGTTCAACCTAAAGCCAAAGTACTTCATATTATATTAGCGGCATCTAAAACTCTGCTTTCGTTCAACCTAAAGCCAAAGTACTTCATATTATATTAGCAGCATCAATAATCCTGCCTTCGTTCAACCTAAACCCTGCCTTCGTTCAACATAAAGCCAAAGTACTTCATATTATATTAGCAGCATCAAAAACCCTGCCTTCGCTCAACCTAAAGCCAAAGTACTTCATATTATATTTGTGGCATCAAAAACCCAGCATTCATTCAACCTAAAGCCAAAGTACTTCATATTATATTAGCAGCATCAATAACCCTGCCTTCGTTCAACCTAAAGCCAAAGTACTTCATATTATATTAGCGGCATCAAAAACCCTGCCTTCGTTCAACCTAAAGCCAAAGTATTTCATATTATATTTGTGGCATCAAAAACCCAGCATTCATTCAACATAAAGCCAAAGTATTTCATATTATATCAGCGGCATCTAAAACTCTGCCTTCGTTCAACCTAAACCCTGCCTTCGTTCAACCTAAAGCCAAAGTACATTATATTAGCGGCATCTAAAACCCTGACTTCGTTCAACCTAAAGCCACAGTACTTCATATTATATTTGCGGCATCAAAAACCCTGTCTTCATTCAACATAAAGCCAAAGTACTTCATGTTATACCAGCAGCATCTAAAACTCTGCCTTCGTTCAAACTAAAGCCATGATACCTAATATTATACTAACTGCATCTAAAACCCTGCATTTGTTCAATATAAAGCCAAAGTACTTCATATTATATTAGTGGCATCTAAAACTCTGCCTTCGTTCAACATAAAGCCAAAGTACTTCATATTATACCAGCTGCATCTAAATCTCTGCCTTCGTTCAACCTAAAGCCAAAGTATTTCATATTATATTAGCGGCATCAAAAATCGTGCCTTTGTTCAACCTAAAGCCAAAGTATTTCATATTATAAAGCCAAAGTATTTCATATTATATTAGCGGCATCAAAAATTGTGCCTTCGTTCAACCTAAAGCCAAAGTACTTCATATTATATTAGCAGCATCAAAAACCCTGCCTTCGTCCAACCTAAAGCCAATGTACTTCGTATTATATTAGCAGCATGAAAAACTCTGCCTTTGTTCAACACTGCCTTTGTTCAACATAAAGCTTATTAAGCTTATTTTCCACAAAAAATAAAACATACCTTATATATTCACATGGAAATCCAACTATAAACAACCTAGACCATGATATGCCACTGTGTAACGTGCCAGCAGATCCAGGTTTATGTTCTACTGATTTCTCCAAACAAAATGCATAGACCCAGATATGCCAATGTATTACATGATCTGGGTCTGTGCTGTTTGCAGCTGGTCTCTTGATTTAACAAGTATATATAGTAAGTCACTCTTACATGCAGATTCTGACACATGGTAATTCAATGGGTTTCAAACTTTCACCTCCGATACTTTGTACAAGATCCCCTACATACAAATTCCAATGAATAACAAGCTGTATTACCTCCTCAATCTCTGAGGCGTAGTATACATCATTAAGTAGCACCTGGTGACCTAGCACTTTGCTCTTCTCTGCTGATGTGATCTGGATTGCATTTGGACCCACCTGATAAAGATCACGATATAAAATATACATAATAGACATAACTTACATGGTGTAATGAATTAATTCAACAGTATTTTAAAAGAAAATGGTTGCACAATTTTTTACTTTTAGAAAATGATGGTCAAATCTGATCATATATTAGCAGTATTTTGTGCAAATTTGGAAGGCATTGTGCCAGAATGAAAATATTTGTAAAATCGGATGAAAACTGGTATGGCGTATTTTTTTTTAAAATAAGAAACCATTACTAGTTATTTGGTGGGTTTTTTTCCTAGATGACAACATCCATACTTGACGCAGATAAGCATCTTTGGTGAAAACTACTACAGATGCTGACAATTTTGGTATAGTTAATCAAGCAATTTTTTAGAAGTCTTTTTAAAATTGACTAATTTAAGGAAATTGAAGCTATAATAGGAGATATATTTGTATGTATCTGAAATGGCTTCACACCATCTCTCCATTAATTTAATCAAAATCAATTATGAATCTTTAAAAAGCTCTTTAAGGGTAACAACAATGTTCTTTTCAATAATGAAGGCCATATTTGTGAACAGATTGCCTTCACTGATAGTGACTTGACAGGCCATAATGTAATTTTGCTCAGAAACCCGACTAAGATAGCCTGCAAACTTTAACAATATGGCTGAATGTGTGGAAAAAAGTAAAGGTAACACAACATTATTGTATGCCCCTTCCACAATAATGGCAGAGCATAAAAATGCAGAAGTAACTACCCTCTTGTCAGCGTGAACTTTTACCACAATTTTTTTGCTATTCTTCCACACATCCATTTTCATAAGACTTACAGTCAAACAGTACGAGTTGGCAGCTCTGAGAATATAATCATTTCCTTGTAGCATGATAACCTGAGTTATGTCCCCTTAAATAGCTATACCTGCTTAATGGCCAGATGAGCTGAAAAAGGAAATATTCCTTGTCATTACCTTGATAGTGACTTTTGTGTCTTTATGCGAGAGTTTGAGGGCATTGTTGGAGATTTTAAGATCCTCTTCCAGGGCCACAGTTGAGCCAGGCAGCTTCTGATGGTCCACATCAATGTACTCAGTCAACCGTGCTGGGTGATCAATGAAAATCAACTTTCTGTTGCCCTGTAATGAATGTAGAGATAAATAAATACATGACAAATTATGTATTCAGGGAGCATAAATGTCTCACCATGGTGACTTTAATGCAAAATTTAATGATATGGCTCTATTTGTGGACAAAGGTAACACTTATTATTATATGCCCCTTCCATCTTACTGGCATGGAATAAATGATGAAGAAAAAAATCTTCCCTCCTGATATTTGCTTGCCCTCTAAATACTAAACTCAGAACATGGGTCAAACTTGCCTACTATTTCATCACAGAGAAGAAGATGGTGTGGTGCTCAAATTAGAACTGAGCTGTTCAATTGAAAACCATCAGTAAACAAGAGCACTATGAATGGATCATTTTAAATAGTCCTAAGTAGATAATTGAAATATCTGTGCAGTAACCCTTTTTTTTCTTTCAATTAGTGACCTTGACCTTTTAAATTTTAACTCCAAATTGAACAATCTCTCTTATTACCCTAAGTGCAATCCGTCCACAATGTTTTACTCCATCTTTGTGATGTAGAATTAACTTATTGTGCAGAAACTAGTTTTCTACTTTCAGGTACAGAGATGACTGTTTACCTTTTGATCTCAAAAATGACTGGGTTCTGTCTGTGTTACCAATTTTGTTTACCCATAATAACATTTGACCACAATCTACATCTACCAAATATTTCTGATGGTGCATATGCGGGACAAGGAAGAAACCTACTGATTTGGAGCTTAAATGATCAAAGATCTAGGTCAATATGACGGTCTAGGTCATTATAACATCTAGGTTATTGCATCTGTAAGAAAAATGAGTTCCACATAATAATTTGTATACTTCACTATCTACAATTACAAGACTTTGTGGACAGTTTACAATTAGGGAAAGGAAGAAACCATATGAAGTTTGGGGTCAAGGGTCAAAGGGTCATAGGTCAAGGTCACATTAACTTAAGTAAGATGGTTATTGACACAATGACTTCACGTCTCCACCATCTACAGTTACCAACTTTATGGATGACGAGAACTTGAAAGTCAGGCAGACAACATATGTGCCACTTTATGGCAAGCATGTAACAATAGTCCATCAAAGGAACCGATGCTCTACTGGTTGAAAAGAATTTAACATAACACCATTTCTTCCTTTTAACTGCTTAGTACTGAAGTGCCTCTAATATTCTGCATCAATAAATAAGATTTTCACATTAACTGTTATAATGGCAATGTTGGATATCAGATTTGCACTATTTTCATTTAGGATCAAGCAAACATCATCAGAAGCCTTTTGGTGAAATTGCCATATCAATATGACCAAATAGGTCATCATGGCAGCCATACTGGATGTGCAATTGGCAACATTTTAATTTAGGACCAACTGGGTATTGTAATAAGCCTACTGTGTAAAACCCCATGCTGATATGGCCATCCATGGAGTAGAGATAATATTTTCAAGATGGCCACCATGGTAGCCATTTTGAGGATTCATTTGCAACATTTTCATTTAGGATCAGCTTGATACTGTAAGAACTCTTCAGATGAATACCCAATGTGGAAATGAGTTTCCATTTAAAAGTAGCAACATGAGTTTCAAAATGGCTTCCATGGACATCAGATTAGAACCATTTTAATTTAGGACCAAGAAGATATCATAAAAAGTCCTCTAGTGTTAATATATCTTTCCATTATGGAAAGAAATAATAACAAGATTTTCAACATGGTTACCATGGTGACCATATTGGATAACAGACTGACACCATTTCAATTTAGGATCAACTAGACAGTTTAAGATGTCTTTTCATGAAAGGACAATGTCAATATGAGAAGCAGTGATAACAAGACTTTCAAGATGGCCACTGTAGTGGCCATACTGGAGGTCAGATCAGCACAGTTTTTATTTATGTTGTTGTTGTGGGTTTAATGCCATTTGTCAGCACATGATAGGCTATATACATGGTGGCCAGTATAACTGATGGAAGAAGAACCCAGGAAAACCCTGGTAAGAATAACCGACCTACAGGAAGATACTGGCAAGCTTTCTTTCATACCCACATTGGCCAAGCCTGAGACTCAAACCCACACAGGCAGAGGTGAGATGACAGTGATTGGTAAAGGTAAGCACACTTCACTTGGTGCCCCAACTATACATCAAAAGCAGATTTTTTGTGAAAACCCCATGCTGATATACTATTCATTCAGGAGTAGTAGTGATGACAAGATATTCAAGATGGCTGCTGTGGCAACCATAACAGATACCAAAACCAATTAAATATCATAAGAAGTCTTTCAGTGTAAACCCCATGCTGACATGACCATCCATCCATTCAGGTGGAATAATGGTATGCTGACATGACCATCCATTAAGGTGGAGTAATAGTAACAAAATTTTCAAGATGACTGCTATGGTGGTCATATTGGACATAGACCAGTACCATTATCATTTCGGAACAAGACATCATAAGTCTCTTAGTAAAAAACCCAATGTTGATATGACCATCCATTCAGGAGGTTTGCGAGATTTTCCAGATGGCAACTGTGGAAACTATGCTGGATGTCCAAGAAGCACCATTTTCATTTTGGACCAAGTAGACCATGGGATGAATGTGTGTATGTGTAAAGTTTCATGAAAATCATCCAAGTAGTTTCGGAGGTGTAGCAATAACAAACTTCTGCCAACAGATGGAATGATGATGGCAAACAGACCATGCCATAAGTTTTTGTGGCTTAAGACCAGTAGTGCTAAAAATTAGTGTACTATTTTTTTAATCTATAATCTACTCATGTTCAAGTTTACCCCCCCCCCCCAATTCATTCTAATTATCTTTGAACTGTTGACAGACAATGAAATTGTTATGCAACACATTTTTCCCCATGTTATTAACTAAACCCCTGTAAGGAACAGACTGAAACATAACATCATTTCTGGGAAAAAGAAAGGACAGACAAAAAATGCATTATATGCCCATCCCATGGTTAATAGTGTTCAATGTTAACAACCAAACATTTGCATACAGAAACCATTTTTCTTCTTTCAGCCAGAATATTCTTGAACACTGACCTGTCAAACATAAAATCAGCTGACTTATTCCTTACCACAAGTGCAAGACATCCACAAACTTGGTCCAGGTCTGTGATGTAAATGTTATTGTGTGAAAACCCTATTTCTTCAAGTCAGTGACCTTGACCTCAAAATCAATATGATTTTTCCTACCCAAAGTACAAGTCATTTGCAAAGTTTGGCCCAGGAATGTGATGTTGAACTAATGTTACTGTGTGGAAACCATTTTCATTTTTAGCCCTAGTGTCTCTGACCTTTGAGCTTTTGGCCTCAAATCAGTAAGGTTCTTCCTTACCCCATGTGCTAGTTTGGAAACTGTGGAAGGAAGAGACCTTGAGATTTTTTGTACCCAACGTGCAAGCCATCTGCAACATTTGGCCCAGGAATGTGATGCAGAACTTGTGTTATTGTGTGTTCACAGTGATAGTGACATTCACCTTTTGACCAAAACTGACTGGGTGTTTTTCCTTATACAAAATGCATGCCATCCATGAAGTTTGGTAAATGCAGATGGTGGACAACTCAAGTTATTGTACAGAAACAAAACTGGTAATAGATGAATGTACAGACAAACAGACAGATGTAAAACATCAGAACATACTATGTTCCATCTTATGTCATGTGTACACAAACTGAAAAGTAAGCATTAGGTCTTATACAAAAATGATAGGCCTAAGATCACTTACCTGGCTGACATCCACCTTAAAACCAAATGCCAGGGCAGCTGGCCTAGAAATATCCATCTCAAAATCAAATACTAAGGCAGCTGGCCTAGAAAAATCCATCTGAAAATCAAATACTAAGGCAGCTGGCCCAGAAATATCCACCACAACACCATATCCTAGGGCAGCTGGCCTATAAATATCCACCATAAAACCATATCCTAGGGCAGCTGGCCTATAAATATCCACCACAAAACAATATCCTAGGGCAGCTGGCCTAGAAATATCCATCTCAAAATCAAATACTAAGGCAGCTGGCCTATAAATATCCACCACAAAACCATATCCTAGGGCAGCTGGCCTATAAATATTCACCACAAAACCATATCCTAGAACAGCTGGTCTAGAAATATCCATCTCAAAATCAAATACTAAGGTAGCTGGCCTAGAAATATCCACCACAAAACCATATCCTATGGCAGCTGGCCCAAAAAATGGGTTAGTATGATGTTTTCAGACCTTGAAAGTTGCTGGTTTTTCTTGTAATTCTAACGGCATGCATATTGGTTGGGAGATTGGCATCATTTCTGCAAACCTGATAGTCTTATGCCAGGATTCTTTCTGCAAAATTTTTAAGTTTCTGATAACCGGTTCTTCTAAAGAAGTCATTTAGAGGTTTTTCTATTCATAATAACAGAGATAGTGGATTAACATCATTCATATAAATTTAAAAGGTTATCATGCCTTTGGTCCATTCTATCCAGTGGATCTTGAGACCTTATGTAAAGGCATTTCTATTCTAGTAATGGCAACAATATTGGACTGCAGATTGGCATCATCTGAACAAATTTTAAAGGCCCTTATGCCAGGCTGGTTTTACTCAAACTGGGCCAAATTCTGCTATCCAGTTTTTGACAATAAGTCATTTAAGGTTTTTCTTTTCCGTGCAACAGTGGGAACATTTTATGACCAATCAGCATAATCTGCACAATTTTTAAAGGTCTTTAGGCCATTATGTTGTCAGTCACTTTTTATAGGCCTTTGGACCATGATGTCTGTCAAATTCTAATAGTCTTTAGGCCATGATGTTATCTGTTGAATTCTGAAGGCCTTTAAATCATGATGTTGTCTGTCAAATATTGAAGGCTTGTAGGCCATGATTTTGTCTGTCAAATTTTAAAGGCCTTTAGACCATGATGTTGTCTGTCAAATTTTTAAGGCCTTTGGGTCATAATTTGTCTGTTAAATTTTAGAGGCCTTTCAACCAAGACATCTGTCAGATTTGGTCAAATTCTGTTCAGCTGATTTTGAGAACCAGTTGTTTGAAGATATTGGCATGTTGGCATCATTGGTACAAATTTAAAAATGCCTGCAAGCAAGGATGACTACTTTCAAATTTTGTCCAATTCTAATAAGAGACTTTCAAGAAGTCATTTAAATGTTGCTGTTGTTTGTGTTGCTTTTAAAGTTTAGTAATGGTACCCACATTTGATGGTAAATCAACATCATTTGTATAAATGTATACAGCCATTATGCTTTCAATTAAATTTGGTCAATGCTTTTTACATAAGTCATTTAAATCTCTTATTTGTTTAATAAGTAATGGCAGCTGTATCTGCAGCAGATTGGCATCATTTATGCAAACTCGAAAGGTTTTTATGACCGGATGCTTTCTATTAAATTTGGTCAATTTATGTCAAAAGATTTTAAGAAAAAGTCATTTAAATTTTTTCTCAAATGTTTTAAACTGTGGCCATATCTGACATCCAACTGGACAGTTTTAATGTCCTTGATGCCTTGACACTTTGTGCCAAGTTTGGCTGAAACTAATCCAGTGGTTTCTGAGAAGCAGCTGAAGATGGCAATTATGGAGGGACATACAGTGCATGTCACTCTAGTTACAGAACCACACAGATGAGCTAAATAATAAAGGATATAATTCAAAACAACCTTGGTTTTCACACATAATCATTGAGTTTCCATTCGCAAGCATTCATGTTTGACTCTGATCTTGATTTGCATACAAGTGTGCATCAGTTTATGCTTACTTTTTCCATTGAGCAGTGTAGAATACACGCAAAATACATGATATGTAGAATACACGCAAAATACATGATAACACATATTTACTATTTCCCTTGAGCAGTGTAGGATACATGCAAAATACATAACATGCTTACCATTTCCACTGAGCAGTGTAGGATACATGCAAAATACAACACACGCTTATTACTTCCATTGTGCAGTGTAAGATACATGCAAAATGCATGATAAAACATGCTTACTATTTTCCTTGAGCAGTCTAGGATACATGCAAAATACATAACACATGCTTACTACTTCCCCTGAGCAGTGGAGGATACATGCAAAATACACTATAACATATGCTTACTATTTTCCTTGAGCAGTGGAGGATACATGCAAAATACATGATAACATGTTTACTATTTCCCTTGAGCAGTTTTGGATACATGCAAAATATGTAACACATGGTTACTATTTCCCTTGAGCAGTGTAGGATACATGCAAAATATATGATAACATATGTTTACTATTTCCCTTGAACAGTGTAGGATACATGCAAAATACATGATAACATTAATTCAAAGGTGGACAGAATGACCAGGGTGGCTGTTCCACTATAGTTGTATCTTATTGATGTGCTGATTTAACACAAAGGGTTATGCACTTTGCAAGATGTATCCTCATATTCAGTTAAATGACTGGGTCAATAAGAGTCATCTGAACATCAAAAGGTGCACATATATGTAATCAGTGAGGTGCAGAAGGTAGGTCATGGTGGTCTACTTCTGATATCATCACTATGCTAGTCCTTCATTATTTCAAAATACACAGGTCTTGTCATACAAAAATAATTCATTTTAAAAATTCTACCTCCTTCTGAAGGAGCCACCATCCATAACACCATAGTCATAGCCTGCATTTGAACCCCACAATAAAATGAAAAAAATATTCAAAAACTTAACACATGAAGCCCACAAAGCTTAATACATGAAGCCCACAATAAAGCGTAACAAAAGAAACCTACAATAAAATGAAAAACTATTCAAAAGCTTATAACAGCCCACAATAAAATCAAAATTTGTTCATAATCTCAACACAAACACCCCACAATAAAATGAAAAACTTGACACAAGAAGCCCACAAGAAAATGTAAAACTATTCAAAAGCTAAACACAAGGAGACCAAGGAATGTCTGTCAAGCCTACACTCGAAAACATTCCTTAAAATCTTTTAAACAAAACCTTAACAAACTGATGCTGCCAATACCACATCTGGAAAAGTGACTGCAAAATTTAGCTTTCCACTAACATAGACTCCACAAAAACTAGAGACAATAAACACAAATAGAAAGTCATTGGATTTCTTACCAATCTATCTTGTTTTTCCTGTACCAAGGCATCAATAAAACTGATGACACACCTTATGTTTAAACACAATCTGAGTTGCATCAATATTTGTTTTCATTGGTTCAACTGCATTTTGACAGCATAGAAAAAATATTTTTGGAATCTGAGCATGAACAGTCACAGTGTCATACTTGTTATTTAAACTTTAAGGTACATTAAGAAAATGAATTGTTCACATAAATTACCTTGATTGGAGTGAGTATTCTGTCATGGAATTTGGTGTACTCTCTGACCCAGGAATTACAGTTGTAGATGTATGAAGCAACAATGTTCTGGTACACAACCTCTGGCATCACCACAAACCACTTGGACAAGAAGTCAGTCTGAAATTATTAGCTCTAATGTTGTAAAAGTTCAGAGTATTGGTGGGTGAATAACCTCCCAATTTTAGTGTTATTTCCACTATAATCACAACTAAAGAAATCAAAGGAGCCCTTTTTTAAAAAAATGCTATGAATTATATTTTGGTACTTATTTTATTTACAAAGTTGGGATTACTAATTAATACAGCAGAAATACTAATTTATAATTAGAAATATAAATTCTATATATAAGTGTCTACTGTAAGTGCGAGTATGTCCATTTCAAAAATGAAGTTACTACAAAAAAAATACACCTTGCTGTATGGATGGTCTCTGTATATAGCTTTTCCAACTACTTTTATTCTAAACTTCCTTATAAAAAAATTCTTTACAGCCTTCAAATGATGCTTTCACTACTGTTATCAATCATTCAAGAACTCTCATCTGACATTTGGCATATTTCATGAGAGAGAAAGAAAATGAGAGAGAGAGAAATTTACCCTGAATCTGTTTTCTGCACATGTATGTGTGAAGTCTATCACCAACTCAAAAGGTTTGTTGTAATATGGCTTAAGGGTAAGAAGAACATGGTATATAAGCAAATCTCCATTGATCTCACCAACTCTGAAACAAGAAATGGAAACAATACAAGTCTTTTTGATTCAATTCAATCTTCACACCTCAATTTCTGTAAAATAATATCAACTGCACACCTGCCACCTTGAGTGGAATGAATATCAGTACGCCAAAAGGAACAACACCAGAATTTGGAGAAAAAAAATCAGGATCAGTATTTGCATGCAAACCAGATACTCTAACCACTTAGAGTGTGTGTTAATTTTTAAATTTTTTTAAAATTTATTTTTTGTTTCATTGCATTTTATTGTAATGATTATTTTCACAGGATTTGATATTTTTGAAAAAATATTGTCTCATTAGAACGTAAAAGTATGACTTAAGCACTATTTCTAGCTCAATTTGGTTCATAGCTTTTGTAAACACTACACGAAAATGATTGGCTATTACCAAGGTCATTTTTGGCCCATGTGTTAGCTGAATTGTAAACAGCCTTTCTTTTTTATTTCTCCAGCGTGAGAATCTGATTCTTAGATTGGGCTATTCTTGCCTACGTTTTAAATGGCATTTTTTTTTTACTGAGCTGTTCAAATCAGTGGTCACGTAGCCCATCACGTGAGCCACCATGTGATCTAAAATCGAGGCTTAAAACAACCATTTTGCTAGTAGAGTGATCAGTCGTAAAATTGTACCTTTGGGCTCAAGGTATTTGTCAAGTTGTTGCTATTTGAGTTGATTTTCGTATTTAAAATAATTTATTCACCCTGGGAAATATTTTACTTCAACAAAATACTTGGACAAAGACATTCAGTGGAAATTTATTCTGGAATTCTAAATGGAAACATTATAAATTGTGATTCAACGAGGAATTGTTGCCATCAGTACAACCACCATCATCTGACGTTATCGCCTTCCATATTGGAACATCGAGATTCGAACCTGGATTCAATTAGAGCTGTTTAGTGATAGGACTTATATTTTTCAATTCTAGGATTAAATTTTGGACTATTTTCACAAACCGTAAGTCCTATTTCATATTTTTACCTTGTTTTCTAGGGAAATAAATTATTTTGTTAAAATTTACAAAGCTTGTTGGCTTCACTTTTTTCTTTTGTTACTTTTGTACGAGCCTGCAAGTAACACATGATAATGAAGGGTTTTGGTTTACGTCAACAGGCAGTATGTAGAATTGTGATTTTCACACCTGCAATCCAGACAATAACCAGAAATGTACACACAGAAAATAAATGCCCCACCACTTACTTCACTTGTATGAATTACCTGACCTAAAGGCAAAACTTAAGTCTTCCTACATACAAGCGTATCTTGATGCCCCTACTGCATTACAATGCAAGCACCTTTCAATATGCCTCCACAAAATTTTCATGTTCATGTTTTCCAATGCCATTGCAATATCTCAAAACAAGTGTTTTGGACTGCACATGGTAAAACTGACATTTTAATGGTCAATTCATAGCACAACCCAATGGGTTGCACATGGTAACACTGACATTTTCATGGTCAATTCATAGCACCACTTGACGGGTTACACACAATAATACTGACATTTTTATAGTCAATTCATAAAACCACCTGATGGACTGCATATGGTAATACTGACATTTTCATGGTCAATTCATATCACCACCTGATGGGTTGCATATGGTAATACTGACATTTTCATGGTCTATTCATAACACCACCCAATGGGCTGCAAACAGTAATAATGACATTTTCATGGTCAATTCATAGCACCACCTGATGGATTACACATGGTAATACTGACATTTACATGGTCAATTCATAGCACCAACTGATGGGTTGCATATAGTAATACTGACATTTTCATGGTCTATTCATAACACCACCCAATGGGCTGCAAACAGTAATACTGACATTTTCATGGTCAATTCATAGCACCACCTGATGGATTACACATGGTAATACTGACATTTACATGGTAATTCATAGCACCAACTGATGGGTTGCATATAGTAATACTGACATTTTCATGGTCTATTCATAACACCACCCAATGGGCTGCAAACAGTAATACTGACATTTTCATGGTCAATTCATAGCACCACCTGATGGGCTGCACATGATAATACTGTCACTTTTAGAGTCAATTCATAGCATCACCTGATGGGTTGCACACAGTAATACTGACATTTTCATGGTCAATACAGATTACTGCATACTCCCAGATCTGTCAGCATATAATGTGACAGCAGATCTGGTCTGTGCAATTTGCAGTTGGACTCGACTTATAAGTATTTACAATATATGCCCCATCCATAGATATGTGGAGGAATAAATATTAGCTTATGTGTATTAGCAAGAAATGCCAAAGAAGACTTTCAAAATGCAGCTTAATTTTATGAGACTGCATGCAACTGCTCTGGTGGCCTAGTGGTTAGAGTGTATGCCTCTGATGTGGGAGGTCGCGGGTTTGAACCCCAGTCGGGTCATACCAAAGATTTATAAAAATGGTACTAACAGTTGCCTCACTTGGTGCTCAGCACTAAGAGGTTATTGTTAGGACTGGTATCAGGATAATGTCACTATAAACTGCCACACTGCAGACATCATAGCAATATGACTGAAAAATTGTTAAAGCTACAATAAAAATCCAAAACATGCATGTGACTGCATGCAATATTATGGATGTGAAAAGATACTTACTTGTATCTGCGGGCAATGTAGTAGAAGACAGGATTTCCAGCCTTGCTAGTGCCAGCCTGGTAAAAGATGTGGAGATTTTTCAGGGACTTGAATTCATCTTTCTCGTGCATGTTGTGTTTTGACATTATCTCCTCAAACTTTGTGCTGGTCATATCCATGCTGCTCCATCTGTTATAGAAATATTGCAATTAGTGGTGATCTTCACATTTTTCACAACTGCTCACAATTTTTTTTTTGTAATTCACACTCAATTTTCTTTAAACCAGTGACAAACCAACTCTGGCAACCAAGTACAAGCTCAAAATTTTGCTGGCCTAGTAAATTTGATGATACCGTCTCATAATTTTATATAGTATGTAAATGAATATGTCAGAGTTTTCTGCAATTCCAAGAAAATTTAAAATCTGGAATGAATAAATGTTTGGATTTATCCACCCTGGTCAGGCCATAAAAAGTATCAATATATTTTGGTCTCAAATCAGTTGTACACTGAACTTTGTATTCTCAAAACAAATTACAAATGTCTGAAATAATCAAATGAAAGTTGTAGATAAAATTCTTTAACTGAAATTATTTATTAATCACCTTCACTCCCCATAAAAAAATGTATTCACAAAATTGCAAACAATGTGGTTTTTAACAAATATTCACAATAAGAGCTCTGCTTAATAGTTTACTTGTCATTTGTGCTTAAAATTAATATTTGGGCATTAAATTTACACTGGATCATTTTCTTTGGTTTGGTTGTGGTTTTCAAGTCATTTTTCGGCACATGACAGGCTGCACACCGTAACCAGTATAGGTGGATGAAGTGCCCAGGAAGATGCCATGAATAAAGTTACCGATAAGTTTTCTCACATACCCACATTGGTTGAGCTGAGGCTTGAACCTATGTGGACAAAGGTGAGATGGTTGAGCTGAGACTCAAACCCACGCAGACAAAGGTGAAATATAGGTTATTTGTTAAGGCTGGTGCTTTAGACTATTTGACCACCTAAAGCCCCTGAAAATTTTTAAATTAATGATCCCCATGGCATCTCTAAATTTCCAAATCATGGTAACAGGGCTTCACACACTGAATGTGAAAATAATTAAAGGTTAGCGAGGGATTTTTAAAAAATGGTTCATACAAATGATGTTTAAAGGAATTTCAATAATTTCCTTAACCCTGTAACACAGCTTTTTTCCTATAGAATCAACTTCTACCTACAGTATTTCTTTCATGATAAGGTCTGGGTGCCACTCTAATAAATTTATAAAAAAGTAGGCAGAAGGCTTATTATCAGACAAAGACACCCTTGCATCATAATTTGTTATGTGCTCATGATAAAGTGCTGCACAGTTGTACCCAGAGATTGTACACAATTGTACCCAGAGACTGTACACAATTGTACCCAGAGACTGTACACAATTGTACCCAGAGATTGTACACAATTGTACCCAGAGATTGTACACAATTGTACCCAGAGATTGTATACAATTGTACCCAGAAATTGTACACAATTGTACCCAGAGACTGTACACAATTGTACCCAGAGATTGTACACAATTGTACCCAGAGATTGTACACAATTGTACCCAGAGACTGTACACAATTGTACCCAGAGATTGTACACAATTGTACCCAGAGATTGTACACAATTGTACCCAGAGATTGTACACAACTGTACCCAGAGATTGTATACAATTGTACCCAGAGATTGTACACAATTGTACGCAAAGACTGTACACAATTGTACCCAGAGATTGTACACAATTGTACCCAGAGACTGTACACAATTGTACCCAGATTCTAAACATTAAATGACTGGAAGAAGTCCATACCCAAAGTTCAGGCATGTGAGATAAAAGCAGAAAACATTTCTACCAAGACTGTAATTTTACAAATTTTCTATATTGAACATGTCCCCCATTTCACCAAGCATCTCAATTTTTATCTTAAAATGATACTTTCATATTTTTTTCTTATTACTCGGTTTGTAACATTAAGTTTTCAGTGAATATTCAGCCCACATCAAGATTACAACAGTCAAAATATTTCTAATTCTCCTGAAAAGAACGCTGTTTTACACTCCCCATAAACAGAATTTCCACAAGTGTTCTTCAATATTGAAAGATACAAGATGTTTTGAAAGCTTTTACACTTTCCCTCCTTGACATGCATCTCAATATTTATGAAAGAATGATAATCAATATCAAGTAAAATCTCACATGGAGGAGACACTTTAAGAAATTAAGTGAAATAAGGGCCAGATTATTCTGCTGTGCTATACTTACTGTGAATCTAAAGGCCTATGTTCAGGTGGTCCAAGGTATGCAAGAAGTGTAGCCATCTTGTCAAATGGACGTCTCCCAACTGCCTTGTGATCTCTGTAAAACCATTAAACAACTTTATTAGACGTGTGACTATTACCTGGATTACAGTGAAGCCTTGGTTATCCACATTCCATTTTATCTAGATGCCTCAATATCTAAGTGACAATTTCAGGGAAAAGATTTGCTGTTTTATTCTCCGAAACAATTAAGGATCAAAGCTTGTGAAATGTTGGGAGAATTCAACTTTCTTACAAACTGATAGTTTTATATAGATAAGGGTTTAAAACAGAAACTAAAAGGTAGAGGATGATAGATCCATAGTCAAAAATTATGAGCTTTACATTCATTTTCATTTGCTCACTGATGCCAATACAATAAATAAAATTTATTAAAAATAAATGACTTGCCTGTGGATAAAAAAATCTCAATCATTTCAATAACAAAGTACACAAACTGGAATTGGTTAATTGGCTGCATGTGAATGGATACAGGTGATAGTCTTGTCCACCATGGAGGTGCTAAAGAATATTTTTCAGATGAAAACTTTCACTTTCTAGATTTCATCTCTTAATAAATGGTGACATACTCTTCTTCTACTTTTATTGCTGAGATTTTTTTTTATCTACTGGTAAGTATTATGGTTTTAAACAAATGTTATTCATTATATCAGTGTTAGTGAACTAATGAATAGTTTAATATCTCCCAAGTTCAACAATTTAAATTGTACATGTAACTTGTCATTCGATTGTTAGCTAATATGTCAAGATGTTTTCAGACACAGGAAAACAATATTTAAGTCTGAAAACATGCAGAAAATATGGCAATGAGCAACCATGATTCAAACACTAAAATATCTCCTTTCCTAAGCAATTATCAAGAAAAAGTCTTGAACTAGACAAGGAGGTGGCAATAAGAACAGTTTCAAATTAAACAAAAACAATTATAGCTGCATCAATAGTTGGACATTTTTCCATTTATCCAGTAACTTACTTTCTTTTGTTTATAATGGTTTCCTGCTTTGTGGAAAAAATAATGTTTTCCGTGAAAATTCAATCAATATCATTATGTGCATAAATCTAAAATTGTTAGAGAGATTTGGGATTCCTTATTAAAAATAACCAAGTTCCTGCAGGTTTTCAGTTAAGGCCCTCTATCTATCTATGTAAGTTTTCACAGTAGAAGCCATGACTAAAATCACTTTGCATGCAGTGTTATCTACATATGGTTAAGATGAAGTAATCTAGTGTGGTATTCCAGAAAATTGCAATTCATGACAAAATATGATCTCTCCAAAAATTAAAACATTGGTGATCAGCCATGATCATATACCTGCTGCTGGATAAATAGTCCCCAATCTTCTCCTGGTTGTTCCACAGCAGGCGATGTAGTGCCAGAACATTAGCATCATTGATGAATGACAAACTGTGATTTCCTGTGTCCGGAATGTCAACATCAGAAGCGATCTCTGTGAAAAATCTGTACAGAAAAAGCGGTGCATATGTATGCATTTATAGGATTTAATGACACATCAGCACAATCCTGGCTAGGTGGTGCTGAATGTAATATCCAAAAATGTAAATATCAAAACTTGCACAAACCACCGGAAAGATAAATCCTTCCAAATGAATAAAAACACGTACCATATTTAATTGCTTACAGGTCAAGTCCAACTGCAAACTGGTCAGTGCCAGATTTGCCAATGCACTGGCAGATCTGGGTCTGTGCAGTTGGTTAGTAGTAATCAGTAGAACAAACAAAATAAACATTAATCTGCAGATGCATTATGCAACAGCAGATCAGGATCTTTGTTGTTTGCAGTTGGAGGTGATATATAAGTGAGTATATATGGTAATTTACAAAATGAAGTAGATCAAGCAGCATTAAAGTAATGAAACAACAAACATAAATGGCGACAGACTTTTGGTGGAACATCATACCAATATGACCATCATTTTATGAGAAATAGTGACAAGATTTTCCGTATTTTCAGTGCCATATTGGATGTATGCAGGACACCATTTCATTTAGGACTAACTAGATATTATAAGAAGTTGTTTGGTGAAAACCCTACATCAATATGGCATTCTAGAGGAGTGGCGATGACAAGACTTTTAAAATGATTGCCATGATGGCCATATTGGACGTCAGATCAACATCATTTTCATCAAAGTCTTCTGGTGAAAACCTCTTGTTGATACGACTTTCAACCTAGAAGGAGCAGTGATAACAAGATTTTCAAGATGGCTGCTATGATGGCTGTATTTGACATCAGACTGGAACCAATTTCATTTAGGACCAACTATACATCACAACAAATCTTTTAGTGAAAACCCCATGTAGACATGACATCCATTCAACAGAAGCAGTGATAAGATTTTCAAGAAGGCCACTGTAGTGGAACCATTTTCATTTAGGACCAACAAAAAATAAAATAATCATATGACCATGCTGATACAACTTTCTGTTCAGAAGAAGTTCAAGATTTTCAAGATGCCTGCGACTGGCCCCAGTTTCATTTAGGATCAACTACATATCATAAAATGTTCTTTAGTAAAAACTCCAATTTGATATGACCATCCATTCACATGGAGTAGCAATAACAAGATGCCTGCGATTGGCCCCAGTTTCATTTAGGATCAACTACATATCATAAAATGTTCTTTAGTAAAAACTCCAATTTGATATGACCATCCATTCACATGGAGTAGCAATAACAAGATGGCTGCAGTTGTGGCTAAGTAGATCCATTTTCATTTAGGACCAACGAGACCCTAGGAATCCTAGCATCCATTCTTAGAATCTAGGCAGTCCATCAGAAATGCTCGATGCTTTCTTTAAAAATAACAAATTCTACACAATAAATTTTTCTCTTCCTCTGAAACTTTACAAACCCATACATGTCACAATTAAGGTTCAATGAGAATAAATTTTGTATCCATTCCTCCAATACCAGAACCCTTAAATCCCTTCTACATTTTAGCCAAAATATGAACCATGTACACTAGTTTTCCTCAGAATTAGCTGTATCTTTCTTTACTGTGGCTCTTCTGCCATTTTTTACCTATCTGCAGACTAATTGACTGGTTTCTTGTTTTCTATATCACTTTTTTTCACTTCAAAACTATATTCTAAGTAACAGCTTATCTCAATGGTGATAAAGTACTTTCACCCACCCACACCCAACAAAATACAAAATCTTCACTAAAATTCTTTAATAATTTCACAAAATATGGAATGTTTGTCTTCACTGTGTGATTCCTCTTTCTTAAATGTATGAAAATTTGCCTGTCTCAATTCATTTTCCATTTTCTAAATGCACAAAAAATATGCAGTACAAGATGCTTGCAATTGAAGTCTCAATTACTTCGTTGTATGCATAATTCACACCGCAACTTATAATCTATATAGTATATATCGGGTATGCAAGTTTACGATATCCTACCTAAATATTACGATGTCATGCTAATTCCAACTATATTTTACTCTAAATTGTAACCTTCATGTGCAACTGGCCTACCTTCTCCCTGCTTCAAAATTGGTCTTCAGGAAATCATTAAAGGTGCGCATATGATTTTCTTTTGTGAAGAGCAGGTGATTTGCAATGTTCTGCATGATCTTGCACATCAGTGTCAAACCTCTCTTGATTTTCGTAGTTGGCTCCAAATCTATGATTCCCGATTCATAAGGGGATACTGTAAGTTGAAAATAATACAAAAAATTGTGTCTCTTGGACATTATTCATTGACTGAAAGTGATAAACAATGGTTCCATGGAAAATGGACTTGCCTGTAAATGGCACTGCAATAACAGCTTTCTGATTAAGCAAGCAAAACAGGTATACCACAGCACACTGGGGTAAAAAAAAAATTCAGAAATATACAAGTATTAAACCAAATTGTTAAGCTCAATACAGCGACTGACGTTAAAAATCTTGAATACATAATCTTAATATTAGCATTGCCAGAGCCAGTATGATTCTCTGGTCAAACAATAAAATATGTAAATACAATTTTCGTAGCCTTTTTTCAAGTCTGCACTTAAAACAGTATTTATATTATTAAGAATGAAATCCTTCGAAAAATAGGGGTAAGTAGTAGACTTACTAACTGTGTAACTTTAAACCCATAAAGGTGGCAAAATTGTTTATTCTTGTATATCATTTCAAAATAATATTCTTTCACAAAGAAATAAATGCCACAAATATAACATATTTGCTTAAGTCAAATCCAACTGCGAATTGCACAGACCCAGATCTGCCATCACATAATACACCAGCAGATCTGGGTGTATACATTTTGTTTGGAGTAATCAGTACAATAAACAACATAGACCCTGATATTCTGGCACATTATGCAACTGCAGATCAGGGAATATGTTGTTTGCGGTTTTGGAACCAACCTGTAAACAAATATATATGGTAGATGATATGTTAATAAGTACCTAGCCAAGCTTTCTGGTGACGACAAAG